>JAAIIK010000042.1:3986429-3999115 GCA_014706435.1 Silurus glanis | reverse complement strand
TATATATATATATATAATATACAGTGGCGATCAAAATTAGAGAACAATGTATAAACAATTGAACAATTCTGAAATAATGTCATCTTCACTGCTCAACAGTTGAAGGAGTTTTTGTCCTGTCTATACCATGCTACCAGAACACCTTTTCCACAAAATAACTTTGGCATTTCCAAAAAAAACATTATTTTGCAGAAAACACACTGATCAAAATTAGAGAACAACAATGACTGTAGCATGGAAAAAGATAACAACATAATTTTCTGAAGGTTACAACAGTCAGCAATTAGTAGGAAGTGTACAGGCCTCTGCTCTGAATGACTTCAGCACATCTGCGGCCACAGGACAGCACTAGTCTCTCACACTGCTCTGGTGTGATTTTGGTCCACTCTTCTTCCAGTCTCCTCCACAGTTCGGTGACTGTAGTGGGTTTCTTGGCCATAACTTTGTCACCAAGGATTTTCCAGAGGTTCTCTATTGGGTTGAGATCAGGACTCTGGGCAGGCCATGTCATTATTTCAATGTTTTCAGTTTCAAGGAACTGCTTTACCCGTTTTGCTGTGTGACATGGAGCGTTGTCCTGCATGAACACTGCGGGCTGATTGGGTGATGAACGCATGGAAGGAACCATATGTTGTTAAAGAAGGTTCTGATAAACATTTGCATTCACTCTGCCATGTAGCTGTATAAGAGGCCCAACTCCTGCTGCAGAAAACATGCCCCAAACCATGACACTTCCTCCTCCACTTTTCACTGACTTCTTTACACACTTTGGGTTCAGTCTTTCTCCAGTTTGTCGCCGAACATAATGTTTCCCATCGGACCCAAATAAATTAAACTTGCTTTCATCACTGAAGTAAACTTTGGACCAGTTCTCCTCTGTCCACACAACATGCTTAGTCTAGCCTTTTGATTCTTTCTGCTAATGAGAGGTTTGGTCACTGCAGAGTGGGCTTTCAGTCCAAATGCTCTTAAACGTCGAGACACTGTATGACGAGACAGATCCTTACCCTGTTCAGCGCTGAACTGGTGAGCAATTCCAGCTGCAGTGTGGAAACGATTGCCCATTGAGATCCTCCGCAGTATCCTGTCCTCTCTTGTATTTGTCTTCCGTGGACGACCAGCCTTCTTGGCGGACTTGAATGAGTTTGTGATGTTGTAAAGAGTCAATATTCTTGAAATCACAGATTTGGAACGACCAACTTGTCTTGCTATGGCTGATAGGGTCATCCCTTTGGCCTTCATCTGAACAACCTGCTGCTGGAGGCTTTCCGTCACTTTAGAACGGCCCACCATCTTGCAGAGTCAGTGAAACTGGAAGTTAGGCTGCCAGTTAAATAGGGGTTGACAGATAATCAAGGAAATTAGCACCAGGTACCAGATTAACACCAATAACTGGGAGGTATCTGAAAGTGTTCTCTAATTTTGATCAGTGTGTTTTCTGCAAAATAATGTTTATTTTTTTTAAATGCCTTAGTTAATTTGTGGAAAAGGTGTTCTGGTAGCATGGTATAGACAGGACAAAAACTCCCTCAACTGTTGAGCAGTGAAGATGACATTATTTCAGAATTGTTCAATTGTTTATAAATTGTTCTCTAATTTTGATCGCCAGTGTGTGTATATATATATATATATATATATATATATATATATATATATATATATAATTTTCATTCAGTTCAATTCAATTCATTTTTATTTGTATAGCGCTTTTAACAATGAACATTGTCTCAAAGCAGCTTTACACAGATAATGTGGTGATTAAAAATGAATATGTTCTTTATAAGTAAGTTTGTCCCTGATGAACAAGCCGGTGGCGACTGTGGCAAGGAAAAACTCCCCGAGATGGCATAAGGAAGAAACCTTGAGAGGAACCAGACTCAAGAGGGAACCCATCCTCATCTGGGTTGCACCGAATGTCCATTTGTAGCAGGTATACGATGTATATATGCATATATGTATATGTATTGCTTCTATAATATATAGAGGTAGACCGATAGTTGATTTTACAGCTAGGTTGGAAACTGGCCGAAAACTGATTAATCATCTTATATTTTTTTATAACTGATACTGTATAAAAAACAAAATATAACAATGAAAAATAGTACTGAACTTTATTGCAAAAATACAAAAAAAAAAAAACAAACAGAACTGAATCATTAAAATGTGCTAAATGAAATAAATATTAATTATATTAATAAATATAAAAAAAAGACATACGCTCAAACAAAAAGTAACACTCCAAATAGGGAAAAACAGTTTCATCTAAAATGAATAAAAAAGACACTTCAAATAAACAGCACGTGGCATCAGTGATTCGTCTCTAGAGGCCGCTCTCGTACTGTATAATGTAACCCGAAAAAACTATTGGTTATGGATTTTTGCAGATAGACCATAATTCCAGCAATCAGCTATTGATGTCGACCTCTAATAATATACACTTACAATGAGTATTTGGAAAAAGGACGTTGTAGTCCTCTGTTTCTTTCTGCAGTGTTAAACTGGTAAATATAACACCCTTGTAAACCAGAGATGATGAATAAACTTATGATACACACTTTGACTGTCTGGATGCTAGTTTACTCACACCTAAGTAACCAATACTTGAGAACAGTCAGGATTTTTTTTGTGCGTGCGCCCAGCGTGCTTGGGGAAAAATCCAAAGTTCCACATGTCCCCCCTCATTTAAGGGGAAATGAGTTATAAATGCCATCCTTCCCTTCCGTTCAAAATGTTGTGATCCCTTGCTCCGTCTTAACAATTGATGAGAAAGTAAATTTGTGAAAAGTGTTGGGCCAAGAAAAGCTGTGAAAATTGTCTATGCAATTCCTGTGTTTTTCATAACAACAATGAGAATAACCACTTCTTCTTCTTCTTTCTCTTCAGTAATCCAAATTGCAGAGATATCATAACATCACTTTGTGTGTGTGTGTGTGTGTGTGTGTGTGTGTGTGTGTGTGTGTTTGGCGGGGGTGGGTTGGGGGTGGGCAGTTTAAAATCAACCCAGGGTTACTAAGTTACCCATCCAGTCCAACAGAGGGCATCCAACTACCGAGGAAAGATCTAGGACACTTGAAATGACATTTCTAAGTTGTGAAATTAAGTAGTTAACCTCAACAGTGTTTTGATTCCTCTGTTGCCTTAAGCTAAAACTTTCATGCATTATTTGGAATTTAACCATGAATCTAGAAGTTTTAATTTAATTTAAACCACAGCCACATGTACACTGGGTATCCTATTGTAAATTGGGCTTGATTAAAACTGTGGCCTGCACACACAAACATTTTTGTATAATGTACATTAATTGTGGCAACTCCTTCTTATGCAGTTTGTATTTGGGGGGTGCACACATCAGAAAGATGAAAGATTGTGCAGAAAGAAAGTAGGGGAGGGAGAGAGAGAGAGAGAGAGAGAGAGAGAGAGAGAGAACAAGAACAAGTTCCCATTAGAATTCTGGAGCTGCAGCTGTGAGTTCTCGGGCCACCGAAGTGAAGCAATGAAGTTTGCCATTGTTGTTGCGCTCACAGGCCTTGGCTTCCTGGCAACCGTGAAGTGAATTAGCTAGGCCTTTCTGTTGGTCGAGAAACAGCTCCTCTGTTCCTCAACAAAAAGCCCATTGAGATGAAGGGTGCACTGGCCTCCGCAGGCCTCCTGAAAGGCGAACCCCAAAGCCAGCAAATGAAAGGCCCAGCTCCTGCTAAGGCATCGGCTGCTGTGGGAAATGCGGGTGATGTCATTATCAATGCATTTTCTTACTGTTCTTGTTGCTTTACTTACCCACCCCTCCCCTTCCTTCTTCTGTTCGCACTCACCCTCCCATCCACCCTACTGTTCTCTTCCTGTTCCATTTAGATCCCCATTATGAGGCTGCATCTCACTGCAAATCCAAAGAAACCCTCAGACTTGGTTGCCACGGAAACATGGAAACAGTACAGGGGTTTGAGGGTTGCGGCCTTTTAAATCAGTTTGGAGGCGATGAGACGGCGACGGGTGGGGCACAGGGACGATGAGACCGGAATGAGCAGGAATTTGGACATGTTTAAAGACAAATTTGTAATCCTTCAATTTCTAGGCTTTTACGCAAACAAAGGTTTTCTAATGGAGTTTTTGATCTCAAAAGATCCTCTACAGTCAGCCAAAGCTTTTTTTTTTTTTTTTTTTGCGCAGACATGCTGAGAATGATAAATACAGCTTGACTGCTGGGGAAAAAAAATATTGAAGCACTGTAGCCTACTGTCTTTTATCATCTAGCTCAAATTTCACTTGTATTGTTAATATCCATGCACATCACGAATGTCGATTTATCTCAGCTATCAATATTCAAGTCAAGCTAAGTAGAGAAGGAAATCTAGAATTATTAGCATTGGCAAAGCATTGATTAAAAGTGGCTTAATGACAGAATGTGTGTAGCTACAGCGAACCAAATCAGGTCTTTAGGGCTGAGAGAATTCTTTTGAAGATGGAAAAGTTCTCACGGTTCTTTGCAAAGAGACTTTTTTTGCTCATTTGGCTTCCATTCAGGGCCACTTTAGGCAAATATTCAGTCACTGTGGTGTTTTTTTTTTTTTTTTTTTTTTTTTTTTCCTGTTGGATGGTAAACACTGACAATAACTATTTAGAGCTCTAAATAGAGATTCTCACCGAGCTGAGACTACAGAGGGAATTAACATAAGAAACATAGACTGAGACATTCTTAGGGGAGAAAAAGACAAACGGAACGAACACCTACTTTTTAAATTCACACTGCCGTACTGCATTCTCTGAATTACACTGCAAAAAGTCATCGCAGCAAGTGAAAATGCATTGAATTTGCCTTGTTATAAGATTACAACAAAAACAAATGTAAGCTCAGGAAATCTATTTCCTCACTAATACTTTAAGAGAGTCTATACTGCTTGAAGGGAGGTTTTTATAATCTCATATTTAGTTGATTATAACCATCTAATAGGAAATACAAGATAAATGTGACTGTATTCAGAGACTCCCATGTGCTAGAATCGTACGGTTTGCAGTGTAGCTCTAGTAGTTTCTTCATGTTATTTTTTTAAGCTTCAACTGAATTAAAAGCAGTGAACACTTACATCTGAGGACCCAAATGATTTCAGAACAGCAGCTACTATTGGTGATCGCATTTGTAATGTACACATGAGTTCAGGCAGCTAAATTCAGATCTTTTTTCACTCCATATCAGCAGAAACTTTAATGCACCCTGTCTTGAATGACCAATGACTAATTTCTCTTTAAATGGCGATTTGTTATACAAGTTATTCTCCTTCTCTCCAAATATGAGAAAAGCAATTCAAAACATACAGAAGTTATACACGGTCTTGGGGAGTGTTGTTGGAATGAACTTCAGGATGTGCTGAAGTGGCATGATAAGTGAAATAATGACACCTCGTACATTAGAGGGACATTCAAGTTTCACCACCTCAAAATAAATAAATAAAAAAAACAGCATTAAATCTTGCGGAAGGAGATATTGGGGGATTTTCTTCTTTATTATTATTATTATTTTTTTAAAGATTGATGTTTTCAGCGATATTAGTGATATTTCGGACTCAAAAATAAACTCGCCCTGAACTTTTATATCAGCATTATATTCCCAAATGTTTTAAATCAGTGCACCTTTTCTTCTGTAAACCAACAATTAAGATTAATTTCAGTTATTCTTTCTGTAGAGACTGAAATAAAAAAAAAGTTTGGTAAATAATGCTAAAAGATGTTGCTCCACTCCATTATATATTCGAGTCATTCCATCTCCAGTGGTCCAGTACAGGGCAATACAGGGGAGTATTTCAGATTTGGTTCTCAAGCCCTGATATCCAAGCTGCCACTCTTAACCCTCTATGTGCTTAAGGGGTGCCGTATCATGGTTAAACCCAGTTTCCTAACATTGCTGGGAAATTATTTCACTGTTCAATTCTTTCTTACAGGCAGGTGAATTTGGAGGTTGAAGCTAATCTACTAGCTCTTTAACAAGCACAAGATTAATCTTAATCTTTTAATATCTGTTTCCCCATCTGTGATATTTATCCAGAAACTGAGGGAAATTCTTTAGAAATTGTACTTTCATGCACCAATAAAATAAAAGTTGCCTGCATACTATACTTACCCCTGTATCCCCTAAAAGATTAAGACTACCACATTGAGCCCTTTGCATTATAAATACTGATCCTAAATAAGAAACTGTGATTGTGATTAAAGTCTAAAAGGAAAAACATGTGCAAAACTATATATGTACACATTCCTTATAATGTCTTACAGAAATCTTTTTTTCCCCACATATTACGTTTTATATAAACATCTGAATAACCAATATTTTGTTATTTGTGCCACGACACAAAAAAACATAAAAACATGAGTTTGCAATGCCAATACATAGTGGAATGAGTAAAAACACCCGACCCATTTTGGTTTGTCCACCCAGACTTAATTTTTTAGTCATAGTCATCTCAAAACACTGGTTTTGTTTTCAGAACTATTGTGGAATTCAGGATGTCAGTGATGATCACAGCCCTAAAGGATCCACAGCCATATTTTACACTGGGTATGGGGATTTTCCTAGTATCAATGATAGTGAGCATGGACAATTAAACAGAAAATGAGAGAGAGTGAAGTTTGGATGGTGTAGAGATGGTGAAGCACGAAGTAGATAGGATTAGTAAGGATTCCTCCTTACTGAGAGCAGCTATTAAGAGGATGAAGAGTAAAAAGTTGTTTGGACCAGATGAGATGGCAGTGGAGTTTTTAACCAGATTGTTTAACAAGATTTTGGAAGTTGAGAGGACGCCTGAGGAATGGAGAAGGAGTGTGCTGGTACCGATCTTTAAGAATACCTGCAGTAACTACAGGGGAATTAAGTTGATCAGTCACACCATGAAGTTATGGGAAAGAGTAGTGGAAGCCAGGCTGAGAGAAGAGGTGACCATCTGTTAGCAACAGTATGGTTTCATGCAGAGGAAGAGCACCACAGACGCATTATTTGCCTTGAGAATGTTAATGAAGTATAGAGAAGGTCAGAAGGAATTGCATTGCGTGTTTGTGGATTTAGAGAAAGCGTATGACAGGGTGCCGAGAGAGGAGTTGTAGTATTGTATGAGGAAGTCTGGTGTTTCAGAGAAGTATGTGAGGGTGGTGCAGGACATGTATGAGGACAGTGTGACAGCAGTTAAGTGTGCAGTAGGAACAACAGACTGGTTCAAGGTGAAGGTTGGACTGCATCAAGGATCGGCATTGAGCCCTTTCCTGTTTGCAGTGGTGATGGACAGGTTGACAGACGAGGTCAGACAGGAGTCTCCATGGACTATGATGTTTGCGGATGATATTGTGATTTGTGGTGAGAGTAGGGAGCAGGTTGAGAAGAGCCTGGAGAGGTGGAGGTACACGCTGGAGAGAAGGGGAATGAAAGTCAGTAGGAGTAAGACAGAGTACATGTGTGTGAATGAGAGGGAGGGCAGTGGAGTGGTGCGGTTGCAGGGAGAAGAGGTGGAGAAGGTGGAGGAGTTCAGGTACCTGGGGTCAACAGTGCAAAGTAATGGAGAGTGTGTTGGAGAAGTGAAGAAAAGAGTGCAGGCAGGGTGGAGTGGGTGGAGAAGAGTGACAGGAGTGATTTGTGATAGTAGAGTATCTGCAAGAGTGAAAGGGAAAGTTTATAGGACTGTGGTGAGACCAGCTATGTTGTACGGTTTAGAGACAGTGGCATTGAGTAAAAGACAGGAGGTGGAGCTGGAGGTAACAGAGCTGAAGATGTTAAGGTTTATCGTTGTGAGTGACGAGGATGGACATGATTAGAAACGAGTTTATTAGAGGGACAACGCATGTTGGACGTTTTGGAGACAAGGTGAGGGAGGCGAGATTGAGATGGTTTGGACATGTGCAGAGGAGGGACATGGGCTATATCGGTAGGAGAATGCTGAGAATGGAGCTACCAGGAAGGAGGAAAAGAGGAAGACCAAAGAGGAGGTTCATGGATGTGGTGAGGGAAGACATGCAGGTAGTTGGTGTGACAGAGGCAGATGTTGAGGACAGGGGGGTGTGGAGATGGATGAGCCGCTGTGGTGACCCCTAATGGGAGAAGCCGAAAGAAGAAGAAGAAGAAGAAATTTATGGATGTCCTAATACAGAGCGCCTTTCAACTGAGCAATTGAAGGTTAAGGGCCTTGCTCAAGGGCCCAGCAGTTGCAGCTTAGTAGTGCTAGGATTTGAACTTGTGACCTTTCAGACCAGAGTCCAATGCCAATTAACCACTGAGCTACCACCTCAAATGTAAGGGTATGCGTCCTGGAAAGAAGATAGATCATTATTTAATGGATTACTTCACTTGAATACAATATACTTAAAAACCAAATAAAATTAGTATACAGTTTAGGAAGAGCAATCACACTCTTTGTTAGGAATCACACTAGACGTGGACCCACAGAAGAACACAAGGATTCATTTGCATTTACATCTACATTTACGCCATTTAGTAAACGCCCTTATTCAGAGCAACGTAAAAAATGCTTTGAGTCTCTATCAATAAATTAATCAGATTTCTTTTGTGTCCAGTGCTTCATAAGGTTTCTTTCTAATATTGTCAAAGAAAGTCTTTTTTTTTCTTCTCACTGTCACCTCTGGCTCATTAGATATCGTTTCAAGTCTATTTTTGGATTTCTGTAAAGCTGCTTTGTCACGGTGTCCATTGGTGAAATCTATAGAAATAAGGTTGAAGTCAAATTGCACTGAATTCAGTACGCTTTGTGAAGTTCAGGTGCTGCATTTTGTGGCTTGCTCTCAGGAAGAGCTTCTTCAGCGCAGCTTTTATGGAAATGAAGGCGATGAAGTCAGTGGTGATTTTCGACGTGGAGCTTTATGTTGCACCCTGTGTGACATTTTGTTATGATCGTCTGTGGACTTTGAAGGTAATGGATTAAAAACACATCAACGTATCTACTATATATATATATATATATATATATATATATATATATATATATATAATTTTTTTTATGATTTTTTTTTTATGATATACTACAAAATGCTATTATTCCTAACAGAATGCTTTTGTTAGTGAAAAATGCACAAAAGGCATTTTCAGTTCTCAATAGCTTTAACTTATATATTTATGTACTTCATACAGTCATTCGAAAGTGACAGAAAGAAAAAAAACCCCACGAACAGGAACTGTCGGTTTTCATCCATTGTTGAGGGTTAAGGGCCTTGCTCAAGGGCCCAGCACTGACAGCCTGGTGGTGCTGGATTGGAACTCATAACCTTCTGATCAGAAGTCCAACATCTGATCCACCTAGCTACCACTTCCCCAAATTCCCCATATCCAGTGTTCCAGAGCAGAACGCCTCTCTGTCTCCAGAAAGATGAGCTGGAGCGCCTTGTTTAGACATGAAGGTCAGCAGTGTTCCTCTCATGGCTTAAGGTGATCCCTGTGTTCCTGCTAAACTCTCTCTGAGGACACTTTAACTCAGTCTGATCGGCTCGCTTTTCCTCAAGCCTGCCCATCCTAGTGGCTCCTTTCTGCATCCTAGCGGCACAATTACCCTCTCATTAGCCCCATCCCCTCCCCCTGTCCCGGGCATACTGCATTGTGTTACATTAGGATAACGAGAGCAGGATAATATGTGTGTGTGTGTGTGTGTGTGTGTGTGTGTGTGTGTGAGGGAAAGGGAGCTCTTAAGAGCAGCGTCTGACGTTTGCCGATTCAGGGGGAATCTGATCTCACCCCGAGCTTTGTCTCTCATTCAGATCTCGCTCTTGTTCCTCTGTCCATCCATCCTTGCTTTTTTCTTCGTCCTGACTGATTTCCTTTTAAATGAGCAGAATACTTTAGAAATCCCCAGGCGACTAAGATGTTATTTAATTCTACTGTATCCTGTATCTTCTAGGGTTTCGGATAAACTGTGCTTGATTTAAGAAAGTAGAGTTTTTAACTTCATATAAAAAAATACCCTGATTTTATTTTCGGTTCAAGTTCAAATTGAGTTGTTTTCTTACTTACTCAACTTAAAGGAACTCTTGGGAAAAGAGCTGTGATTGCTCGAGGTGTGACATGATTTCGACAAAAGCAAACATTCCCCTTTCACAGAGTTCACTTTGCATCAGTACACCACTGTACTGGTTGACGCTTTCATTACAAGGTGGACTAGTTTACTTCACCGTGCATTTCTTATCTCGGCTGCAACACAGTTCAATTCCAGACATAATATTCTCTCTCACTCTCACTGTATAATTGAACCCCCCCCTAAAGCCCAGTAGTGTAGACACAGCTGAGAGAAGCAGAGAGCGGAGGAAGCGAGAGTAAAGGAGGGAGTAAAGTCAGGCGAGAGAGCCCATATGTCCCACAGCTCTGGTCATGTGGTCTTTTTCTCTCCAGCACAAACAAACACTTTCATGGCTGAACACCCGGTGGCGACTCGAGATGCGATTTCTTCCCCCAAACAGCCGCCAGGATCCTCGGCCTGCCTTATCAGTGCTGAGCAGAGGAGCACAGAGGCCCAGGCAATTTGAACCCTGTGATAGACACGGTAATTTCCGCTGCACATGCTTGGACTTGAAGAAGACGGTGCAGAGGATGCAAACGCGGGAAGGATGTTGCACAGAGAAAAGTCTGGAAGAGGGGCTGGAGAGACAAATGGAGGCCACACAGAGTGGGAGCATCTGCTTAACTAAATGAACTCTGTTGTCTGCTTGAATTTTATGGCTTATGATGCCATGTAATGCAGTGCTGCAGGTGGAGCTGATCACGATTATTATTCCATTTTACAGAAGTTCGATGATGTGTAACATACTGGTAAAACAGCGGGGAAGGACATCATGCCCTGCATGTGTGAACTGAAGGTTTTTTTCGTCAGATTTTTTTTGCTATCAAGAAGGACTTAATTGTATTTATATGAAATTAATAACTAAATATATATTAGTATTTTGTCTGTAGAGGAGACCTTATTGCTGAAGATCTGCTTAAAAAAAAAGCATAATAAAATGTCACTTTCACTGTTAGCACCTAGAAGAACGAGGTCCTGAAGAAAAAAACAAAACAACAAACACTGCCTGGTTTAGTGATTTTTTTATTGATTGCTTCCAGACACTCAATTTTATATGAACACTGATTTTCGTCTATGCATTTGTCTAAGGTTTAATGAATCTAAACACGCTCATTTGACTGCATTGAGACATTTTTCTTTAGCTTAAACACATTTAGAACCATGTGATGAGACTAAACCAAGGTGCCAAAGCACAGGCTGTGTGTGTGTTAATTTTTTTAATAGTCTTAATTATTAAAAGAAAGCATAAATGTATCGGCGATGGTTGCAATTTTCTTTAGCTGAGTGCACATCATGATCTAACGATCGACATCAATGCTTTATCAATTGGAGCTTCGGTGCAGCTGGGGATGGTTTTACATGAACAGCCTAAAGAGCCATGAGGTTACGGTGGAAGGTTAAAGTCAACACAGCAACTATGAAGACAGCTTTGGACTGGAATTATTATAAACAGTATAAACTATTATAAACTGCTACAGTGGCTTGGGGCTGCAAATGCCATGAATAGTTTTTTGCATCCAGTGAACAGCTGATAACCTCAGCAATGATGGACCTGTAATGAATGGACATTTTAGTTTCTCTCAAGGTTTCTTCTTCATACCATCTCATGTAGCTTTTCTGTGACTATCACAACTGTCTTGCACATTAAAGATTAAAGTATAGGGACCAATTTATGACATTGAAATGTATATTTGTAATCGATTTATTTCTGTGAGGCTGTTTTGGGTAAAGTGCTATACTAATAAACTTGAATAGAGAATTGTGCATCGTTTAATAACCTATTTCCTTAAGCATTCATATATACAGTGCTTTAAAAAACATATCCAGTTTTCCAGAATTTGCCAGACAGTCATGCTGGACACTCCTGTTCCCTTTCTGTGTTAATATCACACTTGAACAGAAGTTCAAGCAGTTTAACTGACTTTAATTGAAGGTCATAGAAGACTTTGGTTGTTTTTGGTCAACATCCAACAAAACCATTAATTCATAAGTGTCTATGAAAATGCTAAAGTGTGTGGTTAATTCTGGGTCTGAATACTGATGTGTGTTGCTCTGAATATGGCCCAGTGTGTTCAGTACGTATTAAATTATATGGCTCTTTTTAGAATTAGGCATATTTCATAATTCCGGTGCACTAGACTACTTTTGAATCTAATGATCAAACCTGTCACAGCAAGTGATTGGTAGGGGAAAAAATATGGCTCTGTTCATTTGGAAAGTGCTCTCCTGGCACAGCTCCATTTACATCAACATACTTCCACTAAAGTCATTCTTCAGATGCTACCAGGAAGAGGGCATGTGATGGGTGATAGGGATTCTTATTATACACGTAGAACTGAGACAAGGCATTGAATGTAGTTTATTACATACATATAAAATAATATAGAAAAATAAGGTAGAAACTCGTAACAATGGCTGTTGATACAGACGTACATATTTTCTCATAGGCAATACCTGGGTAGGGGCACACAGCATGAATCTAACACAGTTTTATGTTTGCATGTGTGGAATTACACTTATTCACTCCTATAATAAAAACCAATCACAGAAATAAAAATTGGAAGGAAAAAAAAAAAAACAGAAACGAGTACAAACCAGATTTATAGTTTAAATGCTATCTAGGGTGAAACATCATGCGATATTTAGTATGGTGAT
>JAAIIK010000042.1:3945670-3960660 GCA_014706435.1 Silurus glanis | reverse complement strand
AGAGAGAGAGAGAGAGAGAGAGAGAGAGAGAGAGAGAGAGAGAGAGAAACAGACTCTTTTTTTATCTCCTTCTCTGAGAGGAGCCTCTGTAAGCCAGGGGCAAAAATCACTGTTGTCCATATATACTATAAAGGCACTGATAAAAACTGAGGACCACCCAAGAGTATGTTGTTCTCATTAAAAAAGAAAGCATTGTAATTATTAAGGGTTCAAGGGTGAAAACAGGGAGCCGAAGACAATGATGAGGAGAGAGGAGAGCCGAGGAAAGCAGAACTAGCCCAAAAGAACTAGCCCAAAAGAAAGAAACATGGAGACAAAATAACCTGGTAGACCTGGTAAGGGTCTTTCCTCAGTTAATAATTATTCCAAGATCCTTCCAGCTAGTTGGAACCAAAGGTTCAAAGCTAAAAAAAACCCTAAATGATACATCAAGTTAGGTTTGATCTTTAGCTGCTGCACAATGAGGCAGATTTCACCACACCACAGCCATCAAACACTGCCTGAATACAGCAGGGTTCTGCATTCAATAGCAGCAGACTTGACGGTAGACACAATCCATCAGTCTTTGGGTCTCAGTAAGTTAATAAAACTAAGAGTTAAATATTTGTTCACCGTAGCCCACATATGTACCACAAAAGGCAATATTAATTTATTTAATCACTTCCAGTAATTACTGTACTGCTTCCCATTACACCCCCCCCCCCACAATTGTAAAGGACATCTTTGGATGCGGTAGCATTAAGGTTTCGCTTAACCAGGAGACCCAAACCTGTCCCAGCTCGACAATGCTCCTGTGCTCAATACGAGCTCCCTGAGTTCCATGTGCCTCGACGGAAGCTCTCGAGTGACCTGCTATAGAGCTCTGAACTCATTGAACACCTTTGGGATGAATTGGAACACTGATTGCTTCCCAGGCCTCCTCACTTCACTTACATCAGTACCTGACTTTGCTAACACTCTTATGAGTGGATAAGGAATAAGAGTATAGTCTTGTGTTCCTTATTAATGCCTTGCAGCTAATGTAATCAACATCGCAGACTTCTGGTCATGCCCTAGCTGTTAGCAAAAGCCCCGTAGCTTTGAATTCGTCAGTGGCAGCTCGTGTAATCCAATAACCGTGACCTACATGAAGCAACTAATACATTACATGACCTCAGCCTGGCATGCCATGTGACTTAAAATAAGTCAGGATAGCATATTTCAAGGTTATTTTTCATTATATATTTTAAAGCACTTAGTGTAGTATATTATTGGACATACATATGTGTTATTTTAGAGACCTCAGCAACACAAGGAAGAAAGTTCTTGCGCTGTGCAATGTCCGTAACAGCAAGCTACTCAAATGCAGCAGCACCAGCGAGGAGCACTTCCACTTTCTTTGGCGTGATGAGAGTCAATTTCATTTCCTACTTATCAAGGGACAAGACAGCGAATAGAAACAAAAAGAGGAATTGCGCAGTTGCTAAAACAAACATACGTCCGTTCGACGCGCAACTCGAGCAGCCAAAAAAAGCTGTCGAAAGACTTATTTGCTTGGATAAAGCTGACGCTTGGGATGATCGGCTACTCTGTTGCAGAATACGGTGGAATGCCAAGTAGTGCAATCATTGATAATCGGTTTTGAAGGGCAGATTTGATGATGCGATTCTGAATGAAATGAATACTTCAATAACCACTCAAAAGCCTGAAGAAACCCATCCAGGCAGGGGACATGCAATAAACTCTCACATGTATACAGATACACACAGTCTGAATCAAAACGCACAGACATTTACTTTACTTTACATTAAATATATCTCCTTATGCACAAACCTTTTTAATTACTATAAAACTCTTAATTAATAGCACCGTCAAAAAAAAAAAAAACGAATTTCCTATCGCCCACTTTTGTCCACAATGTGATTGTGTGTCTTGTCTTATGACACTACACTGTCACTCTGACACATTTGTTTCAGTGGTCAAAAATAAATACACTATGCAGTTTTTTTTTGGAACAGGGAGGAAAGTCACAAGCTGTAGCAGGAAGTGATTTGAAGCGAGCCACTTACCGCAGGCACCAGCAACTTGTTGACTTCCTCCACGGCTCGTTTGAGCTTGATCTCAGCACGGTTCTGAGCATCTTCTACCGTGATCAGAACGTGCAGGTCTTCATTCAGGTGTTCCCAGTTGGGCTTGCCCCTGTTCTGCTCCTCCTGGAAACAACAACAACAACAAAAAAAAAAAAAAGCCAGGGCGGTTAATTAACTGTCTCGTGCGTTGCATTGTGCAATGGATACACTACGTATGAATCACTGGAAGCTGAGTAAGATAAATAAACTGAACAAAGAGGAAAATAAAGTCTTCAGGTTAGATGACAGAAGTAGAGTAATTGTAAATTTATAGATAAAAGCCAAGATCACAATAGCAGTGTTTGCTGTTTAAACTTTAACATCCTGCACTGTACTAAACTCCTAGATCTCGTCTGCTCAACACCGAAACAATGTACATTGTTTTCACTTCTCCAGGCGAACCAGCAAGAATGCGACAGGAAAGGACATGGAAATAAACACAAAATGAAACAGAAAGAGGTACAGTGACTTTGATCTGATTCCTGCTCCAAGGACAAGATGTACACATTTCACGGTGCAATGTGCTCATATACAATGGAGAAACAGAAGCTCGTAACACAGAGCAGCAGGAGCTTCCACAGCTGCCACAGTTAAGGAGCAAACAAAACACTCACTGCCTTCCTCCATATAATATTCCCAATCAGGCCGACAACACTTTCTAAATTATGGTCTAAACGCAGAGCGGTACAATCACAGAAATTCTAATTCGCCAGCTGAAGATCTGGCAACGCTGGAGCGCTTAATTGATAGGAAACGAAAATGTGGTGAAAAAAAAAAGGAAAAGAGTTCTGCTCCACTTGTGCCAGGCTTTTGTTTGCCTGCTCCCTGCATTGTTCTCTGCTTTTCTGCCTTTCTTTTCATATATAATTTTCCCAGATGAAAAAAAAACAAGATTTGATTTATGCAATAATCAGACATGCAAACAGTGCTCATTTTTCTCCTTGTGCCAGCAAAATGGGAAATTGATGGCAATCCACGCCGCCGTCTGTGCCGCTGCATTTTGCCTGCTGATTTTCATTAGGGCTCCATTGTTGGGCCTGTTCGCGTGATGCGACGAGGGGAAAATATTGCGGCATTAGCGTCGTCAGAAGCGCTCAATATGATTCATCATCTGACACTGAGGCAGCACGCTCATATTAGGTCACTTCCCTTTTTCTCGCCATTCATCAGTCCGTTTTTCTGCTCGGCTGATTTACTCGGCTTTCCTTGGTTTTGACAAGCACTAAAAATTGATCCTTTTTGCCTGACTGTCACAGCCCAGCCACCCATCTATAGCCATCCAGTCAATAACTCACAGAGAAGAAGCTCAGAAAATGATGGCCAGGAGTGGGAGTGTGTGAGTGCTAATTTTAAAGGGGTTAATGATAGGCCTTGTTGTCGGCCTGTCTGCTTTTCGCGTCTGTCTGTCTTTTGGGAATGTGTATCTTTGAACACTTGTTTTTCTCGGATTTTCTCACATTGCACTTTCTCAGGCCCCACAGGACACCCAATTGACAGAGTTGTAGTCAAGGTGACGCTGCTGTAACGGACTGCAGAGGAAACATGTCCAGCTGTGCGGCTGTCCACTAACCTTTTGTTTACACGTCCATTGCTTCTCTCTGTCTGCGACCCACCGTCCCCTCCCTCCCTACCACCTTCGTCTCTAACTGGCCATCCAGTGGCTGTACAGTGGACTAATCAATGTCGATAAATCCTGAGCCATGTTCTTTGTAATCTTCGGAGAGGCAATAATTTCGTCCTGAGGACATTATCCTACTGCTAAAGCCTCGACTAATATCACTGCTGCCTAGAGAGGACGGGGAGAGGACCACCTGATTAAAGACACAAACACACACACACACACATAGGGGGGATGGAAAAGAAGAATAGTGGACTGAAAGAGGGTAAAGTGTTGCTAGTGAATATAACCAGTCAGGGGATAATAGTTAAGAATATAAATCAAGATTTCTTATAATGAATAGAATACTTGTATTGCTAAATGCCATTGGTTTGCCTTTGTAACTCTAAGTGGGAATGTACACTGTATGTACCACCTTCCTACACTACATGGACAAATGTTTGAGGACACCTGAACATAAGATGTGCTTTTCGAACTTTCCATTCCACGTTTAGTCCCTATTTGCTTTTAATATAATAGGTTGTAGCTTAGTGGTTAAGTCATTGGACTTTGGAATTTGAAGGTTGTGAGTTCAAATCCCAGCCACCCCAAGCTGCTACTCCTGGGTCCCTGAGCAATCCCATAGCTGCTTGTTGTATCAATATGAGATAAAAATATAAGTCGTAATGAGGAGGCCTGAGGTGCAGTCAGCGTTCCAGTTCATCTTAAATGTGTTCAGTAGGGTTGAGGTCAGAGCTCTATTGCAGGGGATCTTCCACTCCAACTTATAAAAAGCATATATTCATGAATCTGGCTTTGTACACAGGGAACGTTTGCGTGTCTTAGCTCAAGTGAAGGAAATCTTTTTATCCTACCGCATCCGAAGACGTCCTACACAGTTGTGTGCCTCCCACAAAGTCAGTAGTCCAAATATTTTTGTCTATATAATGTATTTTACAGCAGGTGGTGGATTGCAGGTTGAGGGGTGAGAGAAGAAAGAAGGAAAGTTATGCTCTGAGATGCTGGCAGCACAACAATTGTGTAAAAGCCTCAGCGAATCAAAGCTCCTTGTTAGAGGATTTAGAGAATAGGAAAACCCGGAGTTGTGTTCTTTGTTACTCGTAATCACAGCATCCTAGTATCCTGTTTGTCCTACACCTCACTGGCACACATATATTAATGTTTACGTGGATGTGACCAGGCACACAAACTCTCCCTTGAATTCACTTTCCTCAAATCTGTTCTTTATTCCATATCTTGCTGGGCGACTAATGAAGACAGACGAAACAGAAATGACACTGTTGAATTATGTATTTCCATTATGCGTGCTGTCCATTTGTCCTCATTCATATTGAGCGGAGACAATACTTCTTTTGAGTCTCAGGTGTCCTTTTTGGAGAAGGCGCGTAATGTTTGAGGACGTGCTGCACCACGGTAATTAAAGACGGGCTTGAAAATTCCGTGGTATACCGATCTTAAAAATTTGCATCGCCGGACGATGAGCTAAGCTAACACCTTGTTAGCATAGTCACATTCGGCTTCAAATACTAATTTAAGTACGCCGAGGCTCATATAAACACCCGCACTCGTGGATATACGTCCACTGTGAGGACAAAAACAAATGTGCAGTAAACACACACACACACACACACAGACGCTTACACACTCACACACACTGTAGATCTACTATGACCAGACAGTACTGAAGTGATTTTGACAGACTTAATAACAATAATTGGTGGCATGCCAAAATGTCGAGCGGAGCCTTTTATCGAAACAGATCCACCAGGAAACAAAACCTCACTCGTCATCTAGATAATCTTCAAAAAAGGAGCTAAATCTAGAGCCCTTAAGACAAGAGTTTCCCAAAACAACCACAAATTGTCTATAAATTTGATCGCTGATTGCACCCGAGGCCTCCTCACCTCACCTATACCCTTGTGGCTGAATGAGCAAAATCTCCACAAAATCTAGTAAAACATCTTCCCAGAAGAGTGGAGGTTATTATAACAGCAAAAGGGCACTCAATGTTACTAATCTTATAGTCTGGTGTCCACAAACTTTTGTCTTTAAAATGTATCTTGACATCTATAACTTCTTTGTAACAATTGCAATGACTGAAAATAATAATTATGCAAATATTGTGACAGGCTAATTTTCTTTATGGGGTCTTTATTGGGTTTAGTCTGACCAATATATGCAAAGTCTGAATATTTCGATTTGTGTGTGTAGTGAGCTTTAATCACTCACTCTATTGTTTGGGCATCTCCAATAAACTTCCGAAAGAGATTTAGAAAGACGATGAGAGTCTATCTGGTTCACTTTTCAGATGCATCGTGAGATGTCTTTAAAATGAGAGCGGGATGGATGTGCACGGCTGTGGAAAGTCTTGCCTTGGGTGTCTGCAGAAAATGATCCTGCTGCCAGATGCCATCTCTGCTCGCAATAAAGTTGTGCTTTAGGCAAGCGTAAGACAACAGAACAGCAATTGCATTGCGATAGCATCAATAAGTGTGTTACTAGTCTGGTTATGTGCAACTGATGAGGTGAAGGTGTAATTTTGAAGAATGGACTGTTGAAATATGGTTAAAAGTGATTTATGTTTTGAAAGGAAAAACCTCAAGATGCTTTCATAAGTATAAGTGGGATGTTATTAAGCATGAGAAACTGTACACATTAGAATATTGGATACAGCAAACATTTAAGCACCTGAAGACACCTGAAACAAGGGAATCTTCATTCAGCAAACACACACACACACACACACACACATGTGCCATGTAGCATTCCTAATCGATTTCCTTTCATAAAGCTGCTATGAGAGTCCTTTGGTAAAAGTACTCTACAAATAAAACTGAATTGAATAAAATGTGTATCGTGTAAGCCATGCACACACTGGTTCATATGAATTGTACGCATATAAGTGAAAAAGTAGCGAAAGCGATATTACCACTATACTTCTTCAAATGTTGAGTCATTTAATCAAACATGCAGGGGTAATAATAACAATCCAAAACTGAAGCAGAATAGGAACGATGAAACGAGGGTTGAAGAAGATCTAAGTAGACTTGGAATGTGCATCTCCATAACAGAGGCTGATGTGATTGGCATTTCGATGCATAGCCAACGATACGTTACATTTAAGAAACCTATGAAGCAGATGCGATTCGATACGATTCCCCCCTATTACAGTGCGGTGCGATCCGATTTCGATTCGATTCAGCACAATCATCAGTAATCGGTAAAAAGGGTCCGTGGGGAAACACAGTGCTCGGTGTGTAGTTAAATGGACTAAATGAAGCAATAATTTGCCTCTATGATTTTTTTTTGTATCCGCATTACTCGAGTTACTTGAGGAATTGTTCCAGCCCTAATACAGATAGTTCACTTATTTCTTTGGTGCAGACAGACAGCAAATATTATATTTACTTAAGTGCCTTCTGAATTCTAATGCATGGTCCTTTCCCAAGCAGGCCTTTGTAGTGCAAAAAAAATAAAATAAATAATTTTTAAATAAAACCAGACCATTATTATTTTCCTGTTCTGTCTCCAGGAAGATGCAGCTCTACCTCTGCCATGTTAATCTGTATTCTATGTGACTCTCAGGACACGCCTCGGTCTCCGAAGTGTTGTGATACGTCATATTCACGTACTGATATCACAAAATCTTTTAACCGATAAAATATTGGTCACAAATTACTGGTCACTTATTAAATAATAAATGTATAGTGCATTTACTAATATTTATATATAAATAAATCGTGCAAATATGTAAAAAAATAATGCGTCATGAAACAAATGCAAACTTGTATCTAATGCACACGTTTTAAAATCGATGCATCACATCTTTCACTTTTATGCCGATGCACCGATGTGAATTTTACCATCCCTATTGCAGAGGTAACATACTAGTCAAGTCAAGTTTATTTCTATAGCGCTTTTCACAATGGACATTGTACTACTTGAGAGAGAAGCTTAGTTACCATGTGCTTAAACAAGCACGCTCAAGCATGCATGTGAATGTTTACACTTTGCAGACGAGAGGTTCGAATGACCCTCCTCTATGTCAAATGCCCTGGCAGTGCTTGCTGTGAGGGGCAGGACTGAGCACACGTATGCACGGACACACGGACGCGGAAAAAAAACACGGGATGGACATGCACACACAAGACTGAGATCCGATACCCTGACGACCAGCTGTGCTCCGACAGGACGCAGAACCGATCCAGATGTGTGAACGGAGCGTGAGATGACAACGGCACTTTTCTCTGTGCACTTGTTTTATTTTTCTGCCTGCTTCCACTCAGCACCGCGCAACGTGACCTTTGATAACTATCTCTGCAAGAGTCACTTGTCTAAATACAAGTCCAGGCCTGGTCATGCAAAACCTTTTTCATATCGTTTCACATACATGTAAGGATGTTTATTGTATGAAATGGAGCTTACGCTCGTAAGGCAAACAGCTACATATCACATTATTATTACAGTCAGTGTTTGATACGCCAGAGAAGTGAATTCCACACGCACACTATGACTACCCATATACAAAAAGACTGAGAGAGTGTATGTTTACCCAAATGGTTATAGACTCTGGTAATAGACTATGGACATAACCCCTTACTCTCAGACCCTCCCAGACCCCCCACTGGCCAAGAGAGATAGATACCCAGCATGTAACACTCAATCTGGCGTTTGACTGGGACAGGAGCCCTGGCAGGAACACTAGAATCAACCCGCGTGCAATCTGAGGCCAAGCACAATGTTTGAACACCTGCCCAAAACTCTCAGCTGCAGCAGGGGGGGTGGGGGTGGGGGGTTCATTTCAGATGGGCCCCACAAAATTTCTGGACCAAGCCAGACCAGCACATGATGATCACTCCCTCCTCTATACTCAAATACTGTAACTTACTAGGATTTGATTAGGACTGTAAGAGCCAAACAGAGAAGTTTATTTAACTATTTAGTGTTTATCCTTTTTACAGATGCAATTTAGTAAATGAATCTAATGCTTAGTTAAATACTGCAATATTTCTGAATGTATACACTTGTTTTAGAAAACGAATCTCAGATTTCATTTTGTATTGTTTTTTTTAGACACCAATACGTAGGATTTTTAGTTTGAAGAATGAAACGACAGTTTCTTGACAGTGCATCATGTTTCCAGTTTTTTATTTGTTCGAAAAAAGGAGATATCGGATAAGACTTCGATCAGTGTTCATGCGTTCTCCTCAATCTTACGTCTAAAAGTGGAGCGAAGAGCATAAGAATTAGAACGATTGCTAACACAGGGTCCATTGCATGAGCGATGATGTATGCGTGTACAGCATGTAGGTGGGATGGGCAGTATTTATGATACATGTATTTCAAATATATATTTAAAATATAAAATAGGATTTTGTGGTTTGTATTTAATAGGGTTGATGAAAATGGCTTCATATTTTGTAGCAAAAAACTTTAGTGTTTTGTATCTTTGTAGTTTTAAAACACTGTAAAATACTTTGTAAGAAGTTTACATGATGACATCATAAAAATGCGACCTCTGATTGGTGCCTACTCAGTAATTTGTTGTGTTGAGATCGGAACAGAAAGTTGATCCATATGGAAGAAGGTGGTGAAGGTAAGAAACGTGCAGGCTGCCAGCTTTCAAATAGGTGTCCAATGATAGAAAAATAAATATTTAATTGCAGAATATTGTAGCCTAATTTAAGTAGCTGTTTATTAGGACCATGATTTTGCATACTATTGCATGAATGGCTGCCTGACACATAATTTACTATTATATTTATGATTAACAATCACATGATTTATTAGTTAGAACTAGTTGCTATGAATGCAGGTGTCATCAGTTGTTTTCTTATGAATGACTTGTTTGTCATTGAATCGGTGTTACTGATGTAAAGTAGCTCTTTATCACCAAACACCAAGTAACTGCATTCAGATGCAATTATAAGACATTCGCAAACTGTTCAAGATTAAACCATTGGTTACTTTAAAACTAACCTTCATCTGGGAGATCACAGGGATTATGCATGTGAATATTTGATCTGTTAACTGGTTGCACATGTCAGATTTATTGCATGACTCAGCCTGAGTATGTATTACTCTGTATGTAGGTAAGTGCTTACCTTTTTCTTGTCTCTCATGGAGCCTTTGCCTCTCACCATGATCTTGCATCCTGTCTCAGCCTCCAGCTGCTTGGCTGTAAGGCCCCGCGGGCCAAGGATCCGGCCCACAAAATTAAACTGCAACACACAAACATATGCAAAACTCATTCCACTGTATGTAAACTCCATTAAATGTATTCCATATAAAAAAAAATACAGCTCCTACAATACACAAACGATGCTACACTGGAAAGTTTTGACCTTTATTGCAAATTAAGACTTTACTGTATTGTTATATTTAAATATATTAAAGTTAAAAAACAATACAAATGGTTTGTTTTGCAAGGTGTTATCCACAAGGCATAAGAGAGGGTGCAAAATGCTCTTGTCAGCTTTATCCAAAGACGCAACCTTTAACACCCAGATAAAATCAACCTCATGCATTTTTCAACAATGGAATGAGTCCGAAAGCTTCAAAATCCACAAGCAGAAAAAATCATGACGTTCCGTCAGTGGCACTGAGCGAAGGGAAAACATATGCAAACATGATACGCATTTTAGTTATTTAACTGCAGCCTACGATAAAATGAAAAAGAAGGGAAGAAAGCAAGTAGCGGGAGAATGAGATTTCCTGGGAGGCACCTTGTTCTAGCAAGCTGTCTGGGAGTTATCTCTGGAGCTCATCAGCCCGAGCTCCGACAATGGCGCTCGATGTGTGGTGAGTATGCCCTGCCTGCTCCAGGCCCATCACGACAAGATAAGAGCCACTGATCCTTCACCTGATCGATCGGGTATCAGAGCTAATCTGAGACCTGTCAGTCAAAAGATCAGGGGCCTGTACAAATGCTGCTACATGCTGATGTGTGAATGCATTTCAGCGATGGGCTTAAAATAAAGCCAGACTCGAGTGGTTCTAACAGATAAACAGGAATTGTTTTTTTCTGTGGGCCTGCTATTTTATGCTGTTTTGATCTGCTTTATGGTAGCTTACGTGAGAAATTTATAATAATAATAATTAAAAATGTTATTTATGGGCACCTTACAAGACAACAATTTTTCAATAATAAAATACTATACAACCAATAAGAATTATGTACACTGCCTAAAAATAAGATTTGAAAGAAGGAAAAAAAATGCAATGAATGTACACGATGAAATCAAAATCCACAAATAATCAGTGAATAAAAATGCTTTTGTGGTACTAAATAAACCAGACTTTATTTCAGAATAGATGATTTCACACAAATGCTTTAAACAAGCACTATATTTGATCTCACATGTTCAGTTCGATTTGATTAAAATCTTTCCTTTATATCCAACAATCTCTTCCTCCTTTTCAAATGAATTCCATTCATCAAATTACAAAGTCGATAGGACTTCTAACAAATGATGCGGTGAGGCAGTGGGTTGCCACAAAATTCAAGTTTACACCAAAATTCCATGTTCTAATCAATAGTCCTTCAAGGCCTGATTTATCAATCCTTTTGATATTCGGATTCAATTATGTTTTCACATGAGTGACTCTGTGCGTAATCGAATACTTGTAAAACACTGCTTTTTTTTGTTTTTTTGCCCCTGTTGCATATTACATGGGCATGATTTGAATAAAAAAGAGCAATTAAACTCTGCTTCAAGGCACAAAAAGCAAACATACCGGCATTTATAAGCAGACAAAACCTTGGAGCGGAAAAAAACATGAATGTGTATCTCATACTTGCTGTACTATTTGATTCTTTAACACCAAGTGTCACAAACACTTTTACTTACCAGCAGGTGATCCTGTCTTTATTTTATGACGTCGCCTCGACGTTAGAAAAACAGAACTAATGCTTATGCATATCAGTGCAGGGCAAAAAAAACAATTCTTATGTGGCTTTTCAAGGTGCCCTTGGTGGGGTGGAAATCAGAGGCATGCCTAGAGGAGCTCCAGGAGGTCTTTGTTTTTATACGTACACCTTTGTTCATGCACAGGTGGAGGCAAATTGCATGGACATATAAGTTCAGAATACCTTGTTAACTGTGTACATCTCCCTGAGTGAAAAAATGTCCCCGAGGTGTGTGAGTCCTTCATAGAAAGAAAAAAAAAAGGATGCGTGTGAATCACTAGCCAGTCAGGTTTGTTAAATGCATCGTATTTTCATATGATTGTGTACGCAGAGAAGGGCAATGATGGCTAAGAGCATAGAATGTTCCCCGGCACTGTTTTGTGGGCTGGAAGGCAACATGCAACATCCTGACTTCAGAAAAAGAACATTTAATTCGTGCACACATTGTATGTACTACAAACCTTAATACTCCAATACATTTACGCCGTTTATTATGCACTTACACCTAATAATACAACAATATTGTTTCATCCGAGATTTGTACACTGTGCGTAATTATTGTATTACGACTGATTTTCCTGTAATCAGTGAATATGGGTTTAAACTGAATCAAGTTTCTCTCATATTCAGGATAATATTACACAAATTGTGGTTTATCCACGTAATAATCCATACCAACTGCTGCGATTCCATGGTTCTGCACTCGGTGGAAGATACCAAGACTAAGATCAGAAAGTAAATGCTAACGTTTATGTAGACACTCAGAATTACAATATTTCATACATGGTGTAAATGGTGTTCAAAAGCTTTATTAATTACACCAGACCTTGGTTAAAAGTCTACCTATTGGTTCAAATGACTCTTCCCTAACTCTATACCAGAAAACATATTTACTACAAACTACTGTAAGCTAAATCAATCTAATGATGGGCTTGTGTGCTCTTGGGTTCTTGGGCTCTTGGGTGCTGTCAAGCAAGTAAATATCTGTAATTATACGTTTTTGGGCTATCAATTTCTCATTAACTGCAATTATTTCACAGTCACTGCACACCATAAATGCAAAGGAGAAAGATAACATTTTAAATAAGCTCAATCCGGATGATTAAAACCTATACCATACCATTCATTTCCATTCCATCAGTCATTTAAATTCAGCACAAGTTCAACTTTATTTAAAAGAAAAAAAAAATCCCTAGGGTATGGCTGCTTGACACAACAAAACTAACTTTGCTCTGAATAACAGCAGCATTAATCCGGACTGTCACCGTTGCTATTTCTATCTGCTCTCCACCTACACAGCATCCTGAATTTCCCAATGACAATTCTGTCAGCAAGCTCTGCACACTGTGCTTTGGCCATGACTTACACTAACAACAGGTTCATTGAAAAAAAACAACCAAAAAAAAAAAAACAACAAAACCTGAACACAGGAAGTGTAATAAAAAATGGACGATAATAAAATGAAACGGAAAATATCAGCTACCATGAGGAAAGATTGATGATTTTATCCATTCAAAGTTCCTTTGCTTCTCTTTCCATTGAGAGCAGATAATCATGTTTTTCAGCTAATGTTCGAGCTAAACGTCCAATAAAATGTTCATTTTGTACAAATTTCTGAACTTTCTAGTGATTCTTGCTATTATTACTCGTTTGACACGAAATCTAAAACGTTTTAACGAGAATGTTTCTGTCTCGATACACATGAAGTGACTACTGAACCACAGCATACAGCAGAATGCAGTTGGGGTCAATACAGGATCGGTGTCAGAACCAGTGGTCAAAATAAGTAAAATATATATTACACATTACAAAAAAAAAAAAAAATGATATTATGCATTATAAAAAAGTGAAGTAAAAGTTACCAAAATAAAAACACTAAAAAAAAAAAAACGTTATTATTACTATTACTATTACTACAGAGCCACGTGTGGGTCTGGAACGCAATCAAACTACTGGGAAAGCCATTTTTTTAAATAGAGAAACATTTGGAATGGTGGTGCATCTTCCCAGAAGAGACCTACCAAAACGTAATCAAAAAGAAACCCAGAATCCAGATCTTGCTCACTTCAGATCAGGTCAGTGTTCCTGATTCTGCCATTTGAGACAAACTGGGGAAAATGGTGTCCTTCAGAAAGCAAGGTGGAATGCACCTAATGCACACGCTAACCAAGAGGAACAAAACGGCTCGTTTAACAGTAGCCAAGAACTACTTTGTTGTCACCTCCAACCCTTTTGATATAATGTTCTGTGAACTGCTGAGTCGAACGTGAAAGACAGCTACATCTGGTATAAAGTTAACATAGTGTTCCACAATAGGAACACCATTCCAGCTTTCAAACATGGTGGTTTAAGTGTGATGGCGGGAGAATGCTTGGCTGCGCCAGGGCCTGGGCAACTGGCCATAATTGACAGAACCATGAGTTAAAGTTCTGCTCTCTACCAAAGAAAACTGAAGGAAAACCAATCAGTCAATCAAGTGCTGTTGTGTTAAGCAGCAAGACCACATACGAAAAGATTAAGGAAACAGAATCTTGAAAGAAGCTTCTAAAGACTGAGCCTTATTTTAATGACACTCAAAGCTTCGTGCAACTCAAATAAATAGAGTAACATTTATATTTCAAGAATCAAACATAGGGCTAAATAACAGTTACAATATGAAAATGAAATTTACACACAAACACGAACACAAGAAAGAATCATTGACAAATATTCGGATTCATAACGAATAGAATGACCATAATCATGTTAAACTGATGAGGAAATTCTTCGAAATGAGATTTGCATCTGTGTGAATGATGCTGATGAAATATCATTACTGCACCTGGCCTGTGAATAAAAAGGAGCCAATTCACAGTCTTTTCACAAAACAGTTCATACAGCATCAACCACTAAACCAACCTCTCTCCTGAAAGACTGAATAGCAAACGAACCAAAAGAGCTAAGGCTCTTGGATGAGAACCACACACAGATATACATGGAAAACGGATCCAATAACACACACACACACACACACACTGCATTACTCATACACTTCATGCACGCCCAAAGCCTATGTGACAGCAGCAACTACTCTACCTGAGTGGATGTATCACTTCTCTACCCCTCCTCGCTCTCGAGCTGTCATCTGAGCTTTGATGCAGCTCTTTCACACACACACACACACACACACACACACACACACACACACACACACACACACACACTCTTAAGCCTGGGCCTTTTGTGCTGGGTCTTTTCCTGCTGGGCAACACACACCACCTCTGCTGCGCTTGGCAGTGATGAAAGCCTGTGCGTATGTACTGTGCATCTGTATTTGTGTGTGTGTGTGTGTGTGTGTGTGTGTGTGTGTGTGTGT
>JAAIIK010000042.1:3918080-3936318 GCA_014706435.1 Silurus glanis | reverse complement strand
ACACACACACACACACACACACACACACACACACACACACACACACATGCAAGCACGCACACACATACACACATCCAATGGACTTTGCACAGTCATAAACTCTCACAGATTTTGGAAGTCAAGTGGAGCTTCACTAAATGTGAACTTTTTGTAGCTCACTATTGTACAAACAAGAGGGTAAAAACTATTTGTATATTAAAGTTAACTTTTGTCCGTCCAGATATTGGTTTTTAGCTTTGTGAATTATCCAAATCACCATAAACCCTCAGTAATTGCATCTTTAGATCAATAAATGAAATGAAAATCCATAAAAGAATGACTTTTGAGGATCAGCTTTCGCTGATAGTAACTCGACATAGTAATATTCGACAATTTTCAGAAAATCTCAACAATTGCAACAATTAAGTCTACACTAATCCAGATAAATTTGAAAACGGTGTTTTCAAAAAAGTTGCTCATTCGCACTGAAATATCTGAAAATGCTCAAGTCCCTGTACTGCATATGAGCAAAAACGTAAAACGATTTGACCTGCGTCATTTCCACCTGCTGTTTATTTGCGTTCTGGCTCGCTGAAACTTCACAGAAAAGATGGCAAAAGTCACACATTCTTCACTCAAGTAGAAGTATTGATACTCATGTTTTAAAAGACTCTGGTAAAAGTTAAAGTACTGACTACACATTTTCTCACAAGTTAAAGTGAAGAGGTTTGGGCTCTGACATGTACTTAAGTAAAAAGTAGCCATTACGACTACCTGTTTTAGTGCCACGCTGGAAAACTGGACATCACATCATATGAATATATTAATACAAAAGAATTTAAAATGTTGTTATCTAATGAATGTATCCAGGCTGAACAACCACCATATAGAACAAAAGCAGAGAAAAGATGATGATGACCAGGTGACCAGGAATGTCTGTTCTCAGTTATGTTTACATCGCTGACGCCCTCTGTCTCACCACGTTAACCACATACTTCTTGTTGCCTTCTGTCTGTGGTGTGTGAGAGCCAGGAAACCAATGCTAAGTTAAAAAAGCCACTCAATAACAGGAAATAGGTTGATCGGCTGAAAACGGCGCACAATGAGAATATTGATCATGTCACCAAATAGATTAAAACTGAAGTAACGAGCCTGGTTTGAAAAGGTAAGTAGATAGTACAGAGATTTGTGTAAAAAAATTTAACGAGTGAAAGTAAAAAGTTTTCCGAAAAATAAATAGTGAAGTAAAGTACTGATACTAGAAAAATCTACTTAAGTATATCAGGAACACAACACAAGGCCAGGTTATTCTGTCAGGCATGTGACTGGAAGGACCCAAATGCAGGACGCAAAAGGGCTATGGTGAAAACAGTCTTTAATAAATGAAACGGGCAGGAGAAAAACCACAGTCCAGTAACAGGGCAAAGCAGGGTAGAACAGAGATCCGAGACAGGGTCGGGAACGGGAGCCAGAGTAGGCAGGATGGCAAGATATAATCTCAGGAATATGAAGAGCCGGTGAGATAATCTGGCCTTGAGGTAATGTCTTTTGGAACAACGGCAAGATGGCCGCCGACCCGGAAGAGCCTGACAAAGTACAATAATAAAGTATTTGTACTTCGTTACTTCCCAACTCTGCTTTGCGTCAATGTCGAGGAAAGGCAGCGAGTTTTTTTTAAATGCACCGACAGTGAGGTGGAGTTGTTGAGTAACACAGGAGTATAAAGTTGCAAAAGTGAGTGAGAATATAGACTTGGAGACGTGACACAAATACGCCGAAATATCGAACCGCTTCAAAAAACAGTATCCTGCTGATGATGTTACTTCCCCCCACAGTAAAGACAAGCTTAAAACTCATAATAACCACAAAATTACAAAATTACTGTACAATGTTGTCCACCATCTTGTGACTGCTTTATGTGACTAAAAATGCGTCATCGTTATCTAATGCCTCCGCTTAAAAAAAAATAATGGACTCGTTTTTCAAATGTATACATTTTGTAAAGTATTTTCAAAAAGCTATTTTTTCATTGACTAAACGCACTGTCTCACTGTGGAAAGAAGGCCAATTATGTGTTTTCAAACCAAAATATATTAGTGTGGACACAGTAGTTATTTTAGTACAGAAACATGACTTTTCTGTTTTCAAAAATGTATATTTATCTTCATTATAAAATATTCTTTTATTAGGGATATATAAATAATCCTTGAACAGCTTGCCTATTTCGTGTCATGACCGCTGAATGAATTAATCAAACAGATGTGGTGGGACACCTCTGTCCTCACTACTCCATCGTTTGGGGACACGGGCAAATAAACAGCCTTTCAAACTTCACCAGAATGGAAGGTCCCAAAAAAAAAAAAACGGTGCCTATGCCAACGCTAGAAAAGAGCTTAATTAATGATGCCAATGCAGGAATCACAGGGGAACGACGCAAGTTAATTGGGATCAATCAGCTCGAGGTCTCCTGGGCCAGAGGGCTTAGGCAGGCGGGATCTGACAGCGATTGCTTAAAAGATTTTTAACCGCTGGGATGCTGGTGACTCGGCTGAGCACAACTGACTCAACACAACCCGGGAAGCAGACACAGTTTAAAATCAGCCCTATTACTGGAGCCGTGAGCACGTCAAAGGATAACACACAGGGGGTACAAGTCACTCTTAATGCTTGCACTTAAAAACACAGGCATTAGTATGAAATGCTTTAGAGCAGAAAACGGTTTAAACCGAGGCTGCTCTGACAGTAAGTGCCTACAACAAACCATCTGTTTAGTCCATAATAGATTAAATGGGCCCATAAAATAAAGCAAAACACAGTATGCGGCTCACTACCTAAGCTCCTCGTAATGAAATCAATACACTGGACGTGAGCCCATGTCCTAATGCAAGGAAAACGAGATTACACTGACATGTAGACCTTGTTAATTAAATAAAGCAATATTGTAAATAGCTCTGCGTTTTACAATTCCATTTACTTAAGAAGATTTATCTAAAGAGCGCTTGTGTAAATGTATTACAAAAAAAAAATCTTTTATTATATTTTTTCAGTCAGAAAACACTACTTTCAAGGTAAGAAAAATTATTTTTGACACACTTTGTTTGTGGTACATTTGTGCGTGTTTACACGTTCTATTTGCAGCCAGTAGATGAGGTTGCTAAGTTGGAGTAAATAAGAAGATAAGCTGATACTCACATCAGGATATTCTTTAACAGGCACGTAAAGCTTCTCCTGGAGCTGTACAATTGGACCCACGGCGTCGGGAAGCTCCGAGCTCCTCTTCTCTGTGCTCCCATTTAACGTGTCATTGTACATGTCTTTTCGTACTCTGCTGATTTCTGCAACAACAAAAAAGAAAACACTCTCTCTTAGTCATAGGAATCACAGCACAATACAAACTGCCCATGATTACCAGTGCTCTTTTTATGCAGCAACATTTCTGCCATTTTTGTCTGTTATTCTATGAAGCATCGTGAGAGAGTCTGTCTTGTATTGTAGTAGTTTCTGTCTTGCATTGTGGTAGACTTTGACGAGCTTTGTGGTAGATTCTGTCTTGCATTGTTTTAAACTCTGATATTGTTCAAGACTCTGACTAGAATTATGGTAGATTCTGTCTTAGAATGTGGTAGTCTGTCTAGCATTGTGGAAGACTGATATTGTCCAAGACTCTGATTAGCATTATGGTAGCCTCTGACTAGCATTGTGGTAGACTGTCTTAGATTGTGTTAGATTCTGACTAGCATTGTACTAGATTCTGTCTTGCACTGGGGTTGACTGACAAGCTTTGTGGTAGATTCTGTCTTTCATTGTGGTAAACTCTAATATTTTTCAAGAATCTATTTAACATTGTGTTACACTCTGACTAGCATTGTGGTAGAGTCTGATATTGTGGTAGACTCTGATATTGTTCAAGAATCTATTTAATATTGTGTTACACTCTGACTAGCATTGTGGATATTGTGAGAGTTTTTGATATTTTGGAAGACTCGAAATAACATTGTCAAACAGATTGATATTGGGGAATACTTTGTCTAGCATTGTGGAAGACTCTGACTAGCACTGTGGTAGACTAATATCTTGTGAAACACTGACTAGCATTGTGAAAGACAATGATATTGAAAAAAACTATTACTTGCATTGTGGAAACCCAAGTCATGCACAAAAGTACAATCACAGGAAACACAGAACTCAATAACAAAAAAATTGGTAGTCCTTTGCTGCCAACAAGTCGAGTTCTTCTTGTTAATATTTCAAATGCCTCAAATAAAAACAGACTTCAAAATATGAAGGCATGTCCTAGCTAGAACAGTTCCAGTTACAATCGTATTTCCATATAAATCTTACACACATTCACCATTTATTCTTTAAATATAATTGTAACAAAAATCGGAATGGATGCACAGATAGATAGACAACCCGAAAAGAGAGACTCTGTCATACACAACTCCCATACAGAACTATACCATATCTCCCCCATTTCACAAATTGGATTAAATATCACATAGTTGCTTACATAACTGTACAGAGTGGCAGTTATATTAACAATACATCTGCTTGTGTATTTGCATGTGTTTTTGGAAGCAAATGCACAATCCATGTTCAAGAGAAAACTCTAAATCTGGTTTTCAGGGGGGTTTTTTTGCTTGCAAAAGAAACTAACGCTGCAACTGACATCTAGATCTGCCTCATTTGTGCTTCTTTCACTGTCGAAACTGCTGTTCAGTTTGACGAGGTTGCCAAACCTGCCATAAAAATATGCGCCTCAGTCCTACATCTTACCTGTTATTAAGAAAAACAAACAAAATACATTTTAACGAGGCAATAATCGAATGGCAACAGTTTAGATCTAGACAAAATCATTTATTTATGAAATCTGTATTCGTTTTTTTTCATTTAGATGTTTTGGCATTTAAAGTATACCACCAGGTGTAAGCACAGCACCCAATTCACCCCAAAGCCTGAAGCTAAACTTGTCACTGCATTGCTGAAGAATTGCTGTTCTTCAATATTCTCTGTCACCACTGGCCAAAAAATGGCAGCTTTCACAAAAATCAGCCTTTTTATTAACATAGCAGAAGATCTAAACATCAGAGGTGCACAAACTTTCTCCTTTGAAAGGCCAAAAATTTGATTAAGGGACGTGGGACAAAAGTAAATGTTGCATCTTACCAAACTGAATTATATTAAAATAAAAGCTGTCGTAGTTTTCCACATTTATGATTTCATAATATTAAGAAATAAATTAATAAACAAATTACTTTGTAAACTGCTTAATTTATTCATTTTGTTTTCAGTTTTCTAGTTCAATGGAACTTACAGTAGAAAAAAATCCAGATGTAGATTTAGATCCCTAATAAACAAACCAGAGATGACAATAGTGAATTAATAGGGGCGAGGATATCTTGAGAAGAACCACAATCCACAATGCATAACACCAGATAGTAGAATTATCCTGTAGCAATATCTTGTTCATTGTTTTGTGGGGTTGCTTTTATTTTTTTTATATTATGTGAGTACAGAGTGTATGATTGCAACAATCGAGATTCTGAAGATTGTGAGCAGAAACGTGTACATAAAATAGCAGTAGCTCCATTGCCTCTGAACAGAGTATCTAAGGCTGAGATTATAGGCTGAGAGCTATAAAAGTGAGAGTGCCTGCTTTAACACATCCTTTGGTGAACTTCAGAGTTTGCACTGCACTGCTGCTGCCAGGATCTTCAGCAGGAAACCACAGAACAGGCAGGAAGGATAATCACTATAATTATAGATGATCCCTTTTGTCAGTTAATGAAGGAAGCAATGAGTCTCCATTTCTTAAAACAACCCTTATAATTCCTTAGGAGAATTGAAGTGCAAGAATGGGAAAGTGAGAGAGAGAGAGAGAGAGAGAGAGAGAGAGAGAGAGAGAGAGAAATGAGAAAGAATGCTTAGTAATAAGGTGGGAGAGATAATTAAAACCACCAGCCCTGTTAATATTTCATAAAAGACGTTACGTCCTGGAATCTCGCCGCCACCATTGTGTGTTGTGTAATTCTATTACTGGAGGATGAATTCTCTGGAGCAAACCTTAGGGGCAAACGATGGAGGATGGAGAGATGTAATTACTATTGGAATAGCATGTGGCCACAGACATATATTTGACGCAGACCCCATAATCCTGCTATTTCCGTGACCTGTTCAATCCATATTTCAGAAATCCTTTTTTATTTATGAGGAAATAAGCACCTATGGATTATGCCGTAGCGTGAATATATTATCCCGGGCTGGGTGAATGAAACTGAGAGAGCTTCGTAATAAACAATACGTGGCTTCTAGGAAAAGCTCTGCTGTAAATGCATAATTAAAAAACATCCAAGAGAAACTGAACAGAATACTAAAAGCTTTACACATCAGGCAACTTTCTTCTCCTTGGAAGCACCGCTTCCTGCTTTTTGTGTACCCTGGGCATTGCAATTTGCCTAAATATGAGTTCAATGGCATATCTAGCTCATCTCAATAAATCACAGCCTCAAAAAGCCTTCTGATGGCTGTAAATGACGGGCACATTGGTATCAAAGATGATTTATGCATTCATTGTGACAACCAAGGACTTAGCTGTTAGACAAAGGTCCAATAAGGGAGAAGTTCCTTTGAGAGATGACAAGAAATATGACAGTTACGCCAGACTGGCCGAACGGTGTGGAGGCGTAAGTAGCAGCACACATCAGAGATATCAATGCACCAGGGATGACATGGCAGAGAACAGGAGTAGAAAGACTGTACTGCTTTGAAATGTCATCACTTGAATGGAGTAGCATTTCTAATTCAATCCAGTCTTGGGAGGGCTTTTCCTGTTCTTTCTTTTCTGATTGCTGAGATAGAGTGCATAAAAAAACATACGTATGTGTTTGGAGGAAGTTATTTAAAACCTTATTTCAGGTCCTTCTAATAAAACCCTAGATTCCTCATTTTGGATGTTGCCAAATCTATACTTATTTCGCTTTAGCTCTATAAATAGCTAGTGACGATAATCTAAAACCAGAAATCCACTCCACCCAGACTGCAGTATCTTCATGGCATGTGCACACAGGCCTCTGTGTTCTCCTCAGTCGCTGGCACTCAGCAGGTTGAACGCAGTTGCAGTGCTGAGGATTAGCTCACTACATGCGGGGAACAAGATACATGGAGCCTTTCATCATCTAGGAAGCCTGTGAATTTAGAGTGTAGCCTCATTCTGCTCTCTCTCTCTCTCTCTCTCTCTCTCTCTCTCTCTCTCTCTCTCTCTTTCTTTCCTCCTGGACAGAAAGACTCCAGTCATTACACCTGCTCTTAGCTCCTGCTTTTTTGAACTGCTGCTCTCTTTCCTGATAACAGATAGAAGAAATCATTATACACTCCCAGAGGAATAGAAAGTCGCCATATCCTAAATGAGTGTGTAACAGTAGAAACTTCAGGGAATAATCATATCTTTTCTAATTGAAGCAATCTGTTAGATAATGTTTAAGGATGAAGAGGATGGTCATTGACGTTCTGCTATGGGGAATCAGGGTTCAGAATACAAATAGGATCGAACAGCCTGTGTACTTGAGCTTGTTTTCTTTTCAGGCTGGGAGTGATGTCCGGCGGTCAGACAGGGCTCCAGACTTGAGGATGATTAAACTGTCAGTGGTGATTTATGAATGACGTTATTACGCCATTTTAAAAGCACTTTTTAGTGATTTGTCAGCTTTTCTTGCCTGCCGAATTCAATCACTTTCATCACTGGCCTCAAGGGCTGGACTTGCTGCACGACTGAGCGGCCACCTGTGCACATATGCCACAAATGCTTGATACAGTCAGCCACTGACATCACACACACATACACACCCGCACACACACGTGCAAACACAGCTATAGAAGCAACACTTTATTATCATTAGTAAATAATTTAAACTGGACTGCAAATAAGTACAAAGTACAGAACTGTTATCCTCCTTTTTACCGATATTTCTAAACTAAACTATCTGATATTATATTCAACTAGAATATACAGCCTTAACATGTTCATGCACTTATCAATATTATTGGGACTTCAATTTTAAGTCTACTTTCTGGAATATTTATACAGGAGTTAGGAGGAAACCTGCAGATACAGGGAGAACATGCACAGAATGTTATTCTCTATTGTTTTAATCATTTCAGGATTATAGCTAAATCAATTAATGCATCCCCATGGGGGGGTCTGGGGGGATTCGAAATGAAAGTAAACATACGAGCAGGCAGCTTGTGCAAGGCATGAATGGGAATTTAACTTGTGATGTTTGGTTTACAAGGTCGTTGCCTTCCCACTTGGATGTCATTCCAAAGTTTTAATGCTAGCATTAATCTGCAGACTTTTTGGGGTCCACTTTGAACTCAATGCATTTTGGTTAAAAAAAAATGCAATATCTGCAATAATGAACGGCAATATGATTGAAACATGAGAAATATCCATGCCATTTCATCCCTCAAAATTCAAACAAAAACTAAACACTAGCCTAAAACTAACCCAAAATACTCCATCCAACCTAGCAAACCTTCAAAAACAAATCTTTAGCCAAATCTGTCTTTGACGGTGAAGTAAAACTAACTTGACGACCAGCATACTCATATTTTAACTATATACACTCTTTTCTTGGTTTAATCAACGCACAAATTGTGTCTGTAATGCAACAGCAGTTAACAGACAGATCTGGCAGCTAGGATGTTTCATTTATAGATCAATTATGATTAACTGAATCTTCTTCTCTTCATTTTATAATGACTTCGGGCAAGTCTTCCAAAAAAAAAAAAAAGATAATCAGATAATGTTATTTTGTTATTGCTTGTTTTCACGTACAGCTAGTTCTTAGCAAGTTCACTTTTTCCAAACTCTTCAAACTGCACAATGGCACTCGATCGACAATTATAATACAACGCGAACAAAAGAAAAAAACAGCGTGTACAGCATACAGTGCAGGTGTAGGTGTTTTTGTTAGTTATTGTAGTAGAACAAAGTGCTCTTCTTAGAAAAAAAAAGTAGCATTGATGTTTTGATAAAAGATGAGATGTGTATTTGGTCTTTTAATATACATAACTACTAGTACGGTTCAGAGTGCTGAAATGCAGAAAGGTCCTAATCATAAAGGTTTCTCAGTCAGGAGACTTTTTAAACAGTGAAACCTCAGAGCAGCTCCTTCAGATGACCACATGAAGATTGTCTGAGTGATTTCTGACACTGAGTAATATATTAATAAAACAGCTGTGGAATCTCTGGCTTTTGGCCCAGATGTAAGGAGAGCTGTGGTGTTGCCTGTAGTGTGACACCACCGGATGTGAGAAGATGGAGTGTGATGAGGCTGTCTTTCAAACACAAGGCTAAAGTGCGCTATTACCATCGCTCACTGCGGGGAAAAGGTCCACATGAGTGGAGAACCTGCGAGAGAGTGAATACGAAAGAGTGAGGTGAGATGTAGAGAGGATAAAAGGAAGATGGATTTCGAAGGAGTTTCTGAGAGGGAGTGGGAGCAAGATGAGGCCGAGCGTTGAAAGGAGAGTCAGTGGAGCAGACAGGCAGAAAATAAAAAGCGAGAGAATGAAGAGAGAAAGAGGAAAGATGGAAAGAGAATCATGCCTTGAAATACAGCGAGGACGCAGACATAAGTACAGTAGATCTGCCGTTGAGTCCATCCAGCCGAGAGAAGTGTGCATAAGAGTGGATAAAGACAATCTGAGTAACAAAAGGAGAAGGTAGGAGTAAAACCCACCAGCCACTAACTACTGTCTGTCAGGGAGTTGGAACTCTGTGGAGAGACGAGACGGATAGCCGAGGACACAGTGAGAGACAGACGGAGCCGGGAAAAGTAACACCCTTCTGTGTTTGTAATTATGCGTTGCGAGTGAGAGTGCAGGTGGGGAAGCAAGAAAAGGGTATGTGCTCAAACTGAGCTGCCATCTGGGCCTGCACTGGGTGCAGAATGGTAGCACTGCCCAGACCTGCTAACTACCTGCTGCTTCACCACACATACCCTACACACATGCGTCGCTGCACAGACATGCACACAGACTATCGCACCCCGCAAATCCTGTCATGAGAAATACGTTCACTTGCTCGGTAAACAAATGCAAAGAGAGACAGGATCAGATGAGGCAGATGTCTGAAAAAGAAAAGCTTTAATCATCACATTTAAGGATCTTGCTTCTGCTTCTTCTACTTCTTCTTCTTCTTTTGGCTTCTCCCATTACGGGTCGCCACTGCGGATCATCCGTCTCCATACTACTCCTTCCTTTGCATCTGCCTCTTTCAAACCATCTACCTGCATGTCTTCCTTCACCACATCCATAAACCTCCTCTTTGGTCTTCCTCTTTTCCTCCTTCCTGGTGGCTCCATCCTCAGCATTCTCCTACCGATATACCCCATGTCCCTCCTCTGCACATGTCCAAACCATCTCAATCACGCCTCCCTCGCTTTGTCTCCAAAACGTCCTACATGCGCTGTCCCTCTAATAAACTAATTTCTAATCCTGTCCATCCTCGTCACTCCCAACAAAAACCTCAACATCTTCAGTTCTGCTACCTCCAGCTCCACCTCCTGTCTTTTTTCCTCAATGCCACTGTCTCTAAACCATACAACATCGCAGGTCTCACCACAGTCCTATAAACTTTCCCTTTCATTCTTGCAGATACCCTTCTTTCACAAATCACTCCTGTCACTCTTCTCCACCCACTCCACCCTGCCTGCACTCTTTTCTTCACTTCTCTAACACACTCTCCATTACTTTGCACTGTTGACCCCAGGTACCTGAACTTCTCCACCTTCTCCACCTCTTCTCCCTGCACCCGCACCACTCATTCACACACATGTACTCTGTCTTACTCCTACTGACTTTCATTCCCCTTCTCTCCAGCACATACCTCCACCTCTCCAAGCTCTTCTCAACCTGCTCTCTACTCTCACCACAAATAACAATATCTTCTTCTAATTATTATTATTATTATGAGTGGTGGACAGTAAATATGTAAATGTAACTTGTTACTGTACTTAAGTAGCTTTACTGAAGTGTTTCCATTTGGGAAGACTTTAACTTCACTACATTTCAAAGTCAAATATCGTCCTTTTTACTCAACTACATCTTGCAAAATCAGTTTTTCCTTTTTATTTATGAGAAGATATAAACTTAACTGGTCAATCGGGGACAAGCGCACGCTTTGTTTTGCACTTATTTTGATTGGCGCATCTTCTTAGCTTTTTAGCATACAGTTCAGCATCAGTTCAACAGCAAGCAGAACATTTTGAGAGGAATAAATGATGGAAAAACCTCCTGACTCGAACTCGCCACAACACCTGTGGCCTGATTTGCATGATTTCTTGAAGGTTTTGGGCTCACGATAATTGTAATGATATCAATCAGTGTTTGACTCATTAATTTCATTCTATTAATAGACTGGTGTGTTAAGAGTAACATTAGAGTCTTTTCACATTAACTCAGTTGATTAAGTAAAGAGTCTTGTGACAAAAAAATGAAAATAAGAACATTATAACCATAAAAAATCATAGCACTTTGGATACTCAAGTACATTTAAAGGCAAATACTTTTTTACTTTTACTCAAGTGAAAGTTTAAAGGGAGCACATTTACTTTTACTGGAGTCATATACTACTGTATCTCTACTTTAACCCAACTATATGTTTGTGTACTTAGTCCACCACTGATTATTATTAGTATTACATTTTAATACTTTGCACAATAATAAACATATCTGCCTATTAGCAAGCTCTGGCAAAGTAAACAAAAATTCCAACAAACAAACAAACAAAAAATCTGGAACACGTTCCAAGAAATAGTGCTCAAGTGAGGCAAATCAAACTGCCGGCAGAGAAAAGTGCTAATCACCGCTATAGGCTAACAGGGAAAGCTGTTTAAGTCCTTTAACTATGAGTCTGTACATAATGTTACTAAACCGGTTAAACAAAGAGCTCCAGATTGGTCACCCGGCACTGTGTTTTACAGGTCATTCGGAGAAACGTTTCTCAGCACTGTAAATAAACTGTGATTCAGCGCTTAGCATTTAGCCCAGTGGATAGCTTCATGCTGGATATAGATCGTGACTAATGAAGGTTAATTGCTGCACCATGTGATGTGAGCAAGTGCGTGAGCTCCGATTCAGGAAACCGACTGACATAAATACATGCATGTAGACTATAAAAAGGACAGTACAAACGGCCTATGGAATACCTGCGATCGAGTTACTTTGTGATAAAGGAATGTATGGAAGATTGACATGAGTTACATGGCACGTCCTGAGAACGAAAAAAGACGTGCGCTCTGAGAATCCTCTGGAATGCGACAAAACCACAAACATTTCATGTAAATGGGAGTGAAGAGGAGGAAGCGGGGAGGAAGGTGCAATAGGCTTCGTGCATGACTGGTTTTGGCAGAGATTCACTTCAATTAGCTGTGTGTGCTACAGCTGAGGGCAGGCGCCGAGGCTTTGCTGTGTCTCTAAAAGCATGAAGTACACTTTCCCTGCGGCCTGCACAGATGGATGATAACAGCACGGCTGAGTGCAGAGTCATCAGAGGCAGTCCGGCAGAGACGGCATTTTTCAGAATGTGAATGGAACCAGCAGCTATCAGGAAGATGGGGCTTCTGTTTTTTTACATTATAAAATGTGGGTAGACGATTCATCTGCAGTTAAATACAACTACAATGCACTAAGGAAGGAAAAACCTGGACATGCCATTGCTGATTATGGGAGAACAGTACAGCATATGTGTGTATTAAGAATATAAAGAAGAAATGCAGAGTGTGCTGTGTACCATATGAGCATCTACATGCTTGGGCTGCTCTTCCTTTCAACACTTTTGCTGCCTCTGGGGGTGGTGACACAAAAGAAATGATGCTTCTCAGTGGTGAGGCCGCAATATGCACCAGGAGATGCATCACACTGGGCTACACACCAAAACAACATATGGGCATCTCTCTCTCTCCCTTTCTTGCTGAAGAGTGTGCATCAAACACCTCGCGGTTACGCTGTAGGACTCCCTCAACTTTCCTGACACAGAGCGGATCAATCCACGCGCAACACACTTAAGATTATGGTTGAACCCCGATGCTTACAGAAACACTAAAATGGTGATGAAGACCAGGATAAATGATGCTACAGCTCTAAATAAGAGTTCACACAGTGCAAGCATTTCTTCGGTCAAACAAATCTCAGGATAAATACATTCCTTCTACTGATTCTAGTTTTCAAGTTGGCCGTTTTTTAATTAGTCATACTTGAAGTTCCCAGATGACTGATGGGCTCGTGCGCCCCCTCTGATCCTTTACTGAAAGCCGCATTCAATCCTAAATCAGTGTGTTGCTTTAGAATACTGCCTCGAATTAAATGAACCCTTCATGAGGTCTGACTAATCAAGAACAATTATGGCATAAGTATCATGAAGCTATTAATGAAGGAAAAAATTTTGGGCTGGAAAGTGACGTTCTGTAAAAACTCGAGAGCGCCATTAGCCTTTAACACAGAATTAAAGTGCGCATTTAGCCTATAAGGGGGTAGGCACTAAATCATACTAAGGAGGGGGAAAAAATCGATCATTACTCGGGGACGCCTGGGTGGCTTTTTATCTGTATTAAGCGCACGAGTCTAATGGATGGCACATTAGGTGGTACCTTCGCGACGTCCTTTAAAAAAGTGTCTGCCTGTGCCTGAGCCTGGGACATTTGAAAATCATTTAGAAGATGGGAGATCTAATTAAACGTCTCTCCTGCACCTTGAACTTCACGCTGCTGATGAAGGTAAACACATCAATCTCTTTTTGTTCCTCAAGCAACAACAATCTTCGAATCCGCCCAAGCGTTAACTTACTATCTGGAGCGAGAAGAAAAATAGCCTGTAGACAAAGAGCAGCCGGGCTCGCAGCAAGACCAACATGCTGACATAGTTGTTGGACACAAGAGATGATAAGAGATAAGCTGTTCTTCTGTTCTGTCTACAGTAGTAAAGGATTCTGGCAGTATTTTCAGCAAAGAAAATATCTGGAAATAAGCTTTAGCTCAAAGATAAATAATACTCTTATAATAACTCTTATAATACTCTTCTGTATTGTTGCATCTCTAATTTACACTCATCTAGATATTATTCCGAATCTGTGACTCATGCTTCATAGCTAAATATTTAATGAATGAGCGCAAATGATTCTGAATGGACATTAAAATAGAACTTAGCACGGCAAGGACTGTTGCTTTTAAAAAAAGAAAACTTTCGAATGAAGGTGGCCATGAGATTGAGAGCACTTTACATAGAACATTCGATTCTCTTTCGTTTATACTCCTATTTATATTAATACAATTATTATTTTCTTTTGGCCAGACATTGTTAATATTATGGACAGCAGCTACGCTAATTTCTCTCCACTGCTTCTCTTTCCCTACCCATCCTGAGGCATCCTGAGGTTGCGCCAGCTCCATTCGTTTCCTCCCTCATGGACCTTCAAAGAAGTAGATGCCGACCCGGCAAACACCCTGACCCACCTAGAGACGTACCAGCGCCATTTGGATTTGGATAGAGTTTGTACATTGGACCTCTTCGAATGTTTCAAGGCTCTGGCATGGAGAAACTGGTGTTGGATCTATGATGATCTCAAATGCTATTTTATGAGTTGCTCAGTAGCTCCTGGTTCCACAACATCAACTGACTGTACAAGACTGTAGAAAGGACATTACTCACAATCACGCACACTCCGGTACTCATGGTAGTTCTCACTGTCCGGTGTTTTTTGTTGTTTTAAGATTTATAATCACACTCTTGATATCACCCAAATAAGGATGGGTTCCCCTTTTCAGTCTGGTTCCTCTCAAGGTTTCTTCCTCATAACAGTGAGGTCATTGAGTTTTTCCTTGCCACAGTCGCCCCAGGTTTACTCATCAGGGATAAACATCATTCACTTCAATTCTTAAGTTCTGTAAAGCTGCTTTGAGGCAATGTCGATTGTGAAAAGCGCTATAGAAATAAACTTGAACTTGAACATAATTAATAGTCTTCTTTGCCTCTGCGATGCTCTCCTTGATGAAGTCCTGCTCTGCCACGGAGGTCTGAAGACTTACTCAGCAGTCTATGCAAAAGCGTTTCAATTATACGGAGTGCTTTTTAAATGAGAGCTGCAAATGCATTATAAGGCTTGACGTTGATATATTCGCTAATAACGAAAGCATCGCAGAAAACCCGCCGTAATAATCGGCAATAATACACAGAGCGGGTAATAGAAGAGAAAATAGGGGGGAGGAGGTAAAAACTATGAATGATTTTTCCTTAAAAGAAATTTTCTATCTTGTTTGCTAAAATAACCATAACACATGTCTCAATGGCATCAGGACCCCATGACCTCCATGCCATGCTTGTTGTCAATTTCCGTGAGTCCTGCAGGATAAGCATCTGTGTGTGGGTGCATGTATGTTAGTCTGTGCTTCCTCTTCCTGCTGACCTCTCACATCTTTGATTAATCTGTCACTGGAAGTGATAAAGATCTGAAACCATATGACCATATTTATCTAAAACAAAAGTATACTGAAGGCACTATTGGGATATCATTAAATAGTCACACATCACAGCTATATTCCTTGGTCTTTCCCATTGTGTTGAATGACTAAAGGAATGTGTCACCTCATATTTATTCCCCTGTGAAACAGGACATGATGGTTAAACAATTTCCTGTTCCTAGTCAACCAGGTGTAATAAAACAATGTACAATATCAATAGGAATATATTCTTCACAGTTGTGCCCAATAAGTGTCACACACAGTGAGGTTTTTGATAAAACTGTGTTGTGTTTGCAATCGTTTGATATCCATAAACATATAAGCAAACGTGCCAAAGATGAAACAATAAAGACAATTTGTCACAGTGTTCTTTGCTCATATTTACCAAATCTGCTACAATGTCTCAGGACCACAGGTTGCATTTATTCAATTATTTATGTAATCACTGCACACCTTAACAAGGACGAACTGCAATGAATAGACTTTCGGTGCCATCCAGATGAGAATTGGTTCCCTTTTGAGTCGGGTTCCTCTCAAGGTTTCTTTCTCATGCCATCTCAAAGAGTTTTTTCTTGCCACATGATTACAGTATTCCTCATATACCATGGACATAATAATATATGAAACTACTTCAGCAGATTGACAATGGGCAGGAAATCTCATCCTTCCTTTTCATGTTGTTTAACTTGCATTCTGTAATTTCTGAATGCTGAATCTCTATGCCTTTGCTTAGTTTACCACTGAAATCAATTCTCTAAGTACAAAATATGACACACATGGGGGGGTTCCTTCACACATAAAGTCTAATAGTCATGTCTAATAGTCATGTGGCCTGGGCTGTTTTTTATGTGAACCTTTGGGTCCTATTTCTTCTCCCTAATGCTACAAAGTGAAAGGAATAGCAGCAGCCTCCAGAATGGATAACTAAGATTTCATCTAGGCACGATGTCCGAGTTAATTCAGGATAAATCGACTTTGACCCCCACTGGAACCCCTGTGAATTAATTAATTGCTCCAATTAAGTAATGAATACAACCACTTAGACTAATTGTTAGAGTCTCTCAGGCCCCTGTGGGACCACTAGAATGCCTCAGAAAGAAGACGACACCAGCGATGCCATAATTCTTATCTCTTTACCTTGCCTTTTTTAGAAGGTCAAGTCATCAGAATCGTGCCTCTGAGTGAGATTATCGGTCCATGGCCAAACTTTCCTTCTATCTAAATCTATAACTGAGATCAATGAGCCCTGTTAGATAGCTTATTCACTGGCTATGGCGAATAAGTGACTTCCACAGCATGTGGGGGGGGTCTGTTGCTCTGGTTAGGTGCTGGTTAGGTGCTACAGTGGCAGCGTACATTTCAACAGCCGCATTAAAAACCAGTCGGGAATATTAGCACAATACAAATAAATGGCAACAAAGATCGTGATAGATTAGAGTGTTTATTATCGCTTACTGCTTTATAAAGCGCATACTACGTCACTTCAGGCCACGTTACAACATGGAAAACTTCCTTGAAGTGTGAACACTTAACATTGCACTACGATGTTGGTCTCAAAATTGTATTGTGATCATGTGAGCGATATTTCAATGATAAGCACTCATTTGTGACAATTTGAGAAATCATAGAAAACTTGTGCATTGTATATTCTCTTGAGTTTTTGTAGGTGTATCGGATATTTATGTATATACACATCTTCACTTGAAAATATCGTAAGTTAAGACATGGCCTAGCCTTAAAGAAAAGTGATCGGTATGGGGTAGTATACTGTAATATGTTACTAATTTAACAGAATACAGTACATCATTTAGCAAAACAGAGCAACTGACACTACCGTACTGAATGAACTATACAGTATATATGTATGTGGGTCGTATATGTGTATGCGGTACGCTGCTACGTTTTCCTGCTGCACAAAACTTCAAATATTTTTCGTTGTCAGTTTGGCATCATTTCAAAATAACACATTAAAAAAACACTGTACAGTGTGTTTACCTTTTTTTTTTTTTTAAGTTATGTGAAATAGATTTTTATTAGATTTATTATTTATTTATATATTTGTATTTGCATTTGCATTTTGATGTTATATGGCAATTAAATGCACCAAATGGGTTTAGTTTTCACAGATTGCAATTTCAGCAAAAAATAACAAAATTTCTAAAAAGTAAACATAATACTTGTTCATTTTAAGTGAACCGTCTTATTTTCTCTTGCATATTTCATATTGCGCTTTAATGAAGAAAAAGTGCTTCTTATCTGAATCAATGGACTAATCAGTAAAATACTCGATTACTAAAATAATCAATAGCTGCAGCCCTGATATGTTTCATTAATATTGCGCGTCAAGTCAGGAAGTCGCTGTCCTACTTTCAGTTCAAAGTCGATCCCAAAATATAGGCGATTCACTGATTCATGGCAACTTTGACAATGGCAAATAAGAGCCAATCCCAAAGCTGTCAGTCATACACACCGTTTTCTTGTGCACACATGCAGCAAACAAACTGAATTTATCATGTGAGTGTTTCAATTAGTGAGAAAGCTTGCAAGGTATTTATTGTTGCTTTATTTAATTTGTCTGGTCGTAATTCAGCAAATCAGGGTTTGAAATGCAGCTAATACAGTACTAATATAGTATAGTATAGTATAGTATAGTATAGTATAGTATAGTATAGCATTGTATTGTATAGTATAGCATTGTATAGTATAGTATAGTATAGTATAGTATAGTATAGTATAGTATAGTA
>JAAIIK010000042.1:3899615-3918070 GCA_014706435.1 Silurus glanis | reverse complement strand
TATAGTATAGTATAGTATAGTATAGTATAGTATAGTATAGTATAGTACAATATAGTAAAAGATGTCGAACCTCTGAGAAATGTGAAATGAGTAAACACTCATCTAGGATCACTTAGGGTGTCTTATTAGATTCATAACGCACTAATATTCTCATGCTGTCACAGATTATCTGATATATGTCACTACAGCATAAAGTAATATGTTAATATGAACTGCAGTTATTAATATGCACATCTGTTATGCAATTAGGCCGAGTTCAGGGTTCTCTGGTAGTAATAGTTGATTGCAAACCAAATTTAAAGAGCAAAATATTTAATGGACAGTTAATACATATAATGGTCGTTGTTTAGCGTTCATGTTCTGAACATGAACAAGCATGCCTTTTGATTTGATTTATTACTTGGCTGAAGGCAACTCACTGGGCAAGACCTTAGCTAGAGGGTGAGAGACTTTAGGTCAGATTAGGTGAGTTTTTACAGACTTGTTCATTGATTTTTTTCTTTTTTTAGTTTATCTGTCCTCGTTGTTCGATCCTAACTCAGGTCACTGTCTATGTGGAGGTCTAAATTCAGCACGAAACAATATTTACTCCACAACAGAAAATTGGTGTCTAAAACACCCGTAAAAATGGAGAAAAAAAAACGTTGAACAGCATCACAAAACAAGCTGTTTTTTAAACTTGTAATTGAGAACTGATATCATTGGTATTTTCAAGGTGAGCTCAGCTGAAATACTTTAGAGAGTAATTAGTCCAAAGATCTATTATACAAGCCGCACTGAGCGGTTGAGTCTTACGCTGGCTTGGATTACACAAATACACTTCCTACTAGAATTCTCTGGACTGTGGCAGCACCTCGGATCGCTCCTACTCTGCATTCTGGGTGCTGCGGTAGGGGCTAGTGGGCGCTCTCTCTTGATTAAATACATCACCTTTATTATGGTGCGACACGTATGGCTCGGCACGCCTGACTGCTCCTGTTACTCATTGAGGGCATTCATCTGCACTAACAGGGGGGGACCAGGAGTTTACACTTGGACTGGGTATCGGCCTACACACATCAAGTCTGCTCCACATGACTGCGCTGCTCGCAGCGAACATTTCGGGGCGCTCTGCTCAAACTGAGGAACTTCGCTAGTACACAGCAAATCACGGGTGTTTAAAAGGATCACAGGCAGTTGCTTAGCTTCGTTTGCTGCCGTCACCATTAAGGTTCGAACTCCTCTTTTAAGAAAAAAATAACTCATTATCAATAGGCAGATGATATCAGGTAGCACAAGAGGGGTCGGTAAACACCACGCTGCTGAGCTACAGCTTTTATCTTTTTCGATGATATTACCAGTGGCACTAGAAGGATAAACCAAACACACACACACACACACACACACACACACACACACAGAAGAATATTACAATTCCAAACACACCACAGGGGATATCATATAAACAGTTCATGCACTGTTTGCAAACAGCTCTCTGTCCTGTCAATGAGGCCGATGATTTTTCCATAACACTCCACGTTTTCCGTTTTCATTGCGCGCTTCTCACAGATATCTAATAACCAACCCCAGCTCAGGGCCCTACGTATGATCGGTGTAGCACGCAGGCCCAAGCTGTGGATGATAATTGACACTCGCTCTCTCCTATAAAGGAGGAATAATGCTGAGCTGGGCATAAAGCAGTGATTTAGCCTCACGTTAGTGAGAGCACCGCAACACAGGCACCTCTAAAGAGATAGATGGTGGGTATATATGTGGAAATACCCTGGCCATTAAAGCTGTTCCACCTTCTGTAATATTTGTGGAAGAGTGATGGCTTTTTTTTTTCTCTTTTTTTCTTCCCTTTCTGAAAAGGAACAGCGAGTTCTGTGAAAGGTGAGGCGCTACAACCCTATACAAAAACCCCTATACAAAAACAAATGTTTTCATTCTAACACACACTTAATACTAACGGTAAATTGGAATATTTTATTTAAATCCTGATTACAACAATTTCTGACTTCCTTTAATAAGTACATACAGACTGAAACACTGGTGAGCTGACCGTGTGCTAACACTAGAGCTGTCTCGCTAGCGTTAGAAGTTTTTCCTGTCTATTCTATTATGTATTCCTTAGGCCCAATTTCTTACATATTTAACATTTTTATTTTTTTTATTAACTGACCGTCCAATTTTTTAAGCGCTGCGTTTATGTACAAATTTTATTTATTATTATTTGAAAAGTATGAAATGCTACTGAGCCGTATGCTTTCTGGATTTGACCAAATCACTACTTTTTAATATACATATAAATGAATTATTAGATATTAATTATATGTTAATGATGATAATGTTACACATGATATATATTGTATGAATGGTTTAAAAAAAAAAAGCTTAAGCTTATCGTTGATGGTAAAATTCTAGTCATTATCTCGCAGCAGTGTGTGTGTGTGTGTGTGTGTGTGTGTGTGTGTGTGTGTGGGCAGGGCGATGTGGGCACACACACACACACACGCGCACACACACACACACACACACACACGCACGCACGCACACACACACACACGCACGCACGCACGCACGCACGCACACACGCACGCACACACACACACACACACACACACACACACACGCATACCTTAAACTAAAAACTGATAGTTTGGCAGTTGCACAAGGCTGAGACTTCAACTTCCAGGACCTCCAAACTCCTGTCCTGCTGAAAGACAGCTGATCCCAACTTCTAATCTTAAAAGAAAAATAATAATAATAATGTTCCAAAAAACAAAACACTCTTATACCGTCCTGGATGGATGTGAATGTGTGGAATTTAAAAAAGAAAAAGAGGACAATGAGATACTCCTCATGCATGTTTTGTACTTTAAAGAACAAAAGTGGATTAGGGCCGGGGGGGGTGGGGGGGGGGTGTTGTTGTAGCAGTACTCCATAGGCTTAGAGACATTCCATCTGTATGGAACCTTTAATTGCATTGACATACCAGGTTTTCCTCTCCAAGCACAGAAAAATGATTAACAAAGCAAAAAGGAAAACTTTTCAGCCGCACTGTCTCTATTCCAGCAAATGGACGAGCAAAAAAAAATAAAGAAAGAAAAATCCTCACTTTCAGCTACACACTATAGCGTCATGTGAAAACGCTTCAGCAGAGCAGCTATCTGACAATTATCAGTTTTTATCCTTCTTAACTTTCTAACTGACGCAGAAAAACAGCGCCTCGTCAGGAGTGCTTCAGTTACCAGGTAAGCACAGTCAGACCATAACTCTTCTTTCCAAGACTATTACTGATGAGGACTCAGAAATCGGGTGGACTCATCTCAGCATTCCTGAGCTTCAGAGACTTTTCTCCTCCGTGTCATTTTCTTCCTGCGAATATTATTCCCCATAAAGACATGTGGCCTGATGCTCTATAAAACATTTACAGTCAGTCTGCGAGTGTGCTTGGACAAGTGATATATAAACCACATTAACCACTGCATAAAGTTGACAGCAGAGAAAAGGATGAAAGGCTTCAATAAAGGAATTGGAAAGAAGCCCCTCGGTGCATTGCTAAAATGACCAGCAGTTAAGCACTGTCGGTTTGCCAGCACATTGACAGATTTCAGCATATTCAGGGGTTTAAAAACATTCTGAAACATCCTGGGACTTCGCCGACTTGATACTTGGCCGCTTTCACAAGATGTCAAAAGTTTTTTGCAGTGCGACATGACTGTAGAAATACGCCCAATTCTGCGCTGACTGTCTTTTCTGTTCCTTAAGATCGACTTTAGTGAGATGTCCCGCCTTCTTCCACGACTTGAAATATTTCTCATTTCAGTTCATCAGACTATTTTATTGCTTTAGCATCAGTGATGCGATTAATGCATATTAAACCAGAACACTAAACCAAGTACGTGTTGCAGGGTTAAATCAATGTGTGTCCACTTTGATTAGACACGTTTAATGCCCTGTAAACGAGGTGCCATTTAACCAGTTAAGAAGCTCAAGCAGGGAAAAAAAATGCATTAGTGATGTTAATTATTCAAGCGAGTTCTCCCGGAGGCGTCGTAGTGCCAATATGATCCAGCTGCATTTCAACTCTTAACAGTTTTATCCATCTGATCCCTACATGAGCTTCAGGATCGTTTCCCAGTACTGGTGTATGATTAATTCTTACGACGCTAGAAATCTTTTGAGATTGGATCATGAAGAATCGTGCTTGAGGAAGTGCCAGGAAAATGTATGTGGTATGTGACGCATGTTGTACAAGGTTGTGTGTTGGTGTGTGTGTGTGTGTGTTGGACACAGCTTTGATTTCCACCTTGAACTCCACAGGTTCTGCACAAAACTTGAGCAAAATGTTTTTAGGTTGGAATTTTGTACCAAAGAGCAAAATGAATGACAGAACAGTGGATGGCACTAAAAAGCCACGAATGACAGGTGGCTTGGTTACAAACAAGCACACACACACACACACACACACACACACACACACACACACACACTCGTTTACTGTCACATCTATTTCTCCACGTCTCCATCCATGCATCTTTGGCTACCCATACACATATACCTATACACACACACACACACACACACACACACATCGCCGACACGCTTACCTTCGTCGAGGAGGCGCTCGAGGTGGTTGAAGATGCCGCAGAAGTTGGGCAGACTGCTCATCAGCTTCTTGTCGTTCATGAGCTGCATGAGATAGTCTGGGCTCGGTTTCGGCTTCTCCTTCGTTTCCATTTCCCCCACCATATTCCAGGAAAATTCACAGCCCAAACCCCGGTGTATTAGCGGGGGGGAAATAGGCAAAAAAAAAAAAAAAAAAAAGATGTTAAGGTCGATCAGAAAAAAGAAAGCGCCGGAGAAGAGCAAGTGTTCGTCGGGAGAAGCTGCTGCTGCTGCTGTTTCCTGTCACTGCTGGGATTGTTTTGCGCGCGCGCACACACACGCACACGCACCGTTATTCTGCTGCAAGCACAAATATTATTATTAATGATGATGATGATAAAAATAAAAAAATAAAATAAAATAAAAAAAAAACCGAATGAAATGATACAAAAATAAAGAGGTACACGAAGACGGAGAGGTAGGCCGAGTTTTTTTTTAGTTTCTCTCGATAAATTCCACAAGTTACTCAAGAAAGAAAGAAAGAAAAAAGAAAGAAAGGCAACTCCCGGTCGCGCGGCTGAGATTTCAGCTGATTTACTTCCTTTTTTTTCCGGCGACAGTTTGGAGGCGGTGAGTGAGTGAGCGAGTGAGTGACCCTCTCTCCGAGTCCACCACTATTTCCTGTGTGTGTGTGTGTGTGTGTGTGTGTGTGTGTGTGTATGCGTGTGAATGTGTGTGTGTGTGTGTGTGTGTGTGTCAGTGTAATGCGTCTAGTTCCTCTTGTCTCGCCCGCAATAACGGAGCTTCTTCACCGGGACTTGGCGCGCGCTCCTCTGCCAGCGTTCTGCTCCGTCCGCGCCGCCCGGACTGAGAGCGCGGTCACGTGACCGCGCCGCACGCCCGCGTCCCTCCGGCCCGAAAGAACGCGCGCTCCCGAGCAGAGGGTGGGAAGAGTTGACGCGCACGCACGCACGCACACACACACACACACACACACAGGCACACACATACACACACAAGACATTCACGAGCGCACGCAAAAAAAAAAAAAAAAAGCGCTGTGACTCACTTTCGTCATCTATTTGCAAGATAACAGACGCACCAGAAATGAGATATATTTCTATATAGAGAAATGTATGGAAATATACGGTATATAAATGGGATTGCACGTGTCACGTAGAAACACACAGCAGTTAAGAAACTTAGAAGGATGAGGCATGCATTTGGCCAACTTTCATTCCATCAGCGAGTCAGTTTTGTTATGTTTCTGCATTATATCTGTGCATTAAGGCAGAATCATGATCATGATTTAAAAATGCTTGATTTAGAATGAACACAATTAAACTCACATGTATAAAAAATGTGTATACAATTTTCCAAAAAAAAAAAAATATTGGGATTTATTATTTTTTTTTAATTGTTAGTTATTTTATTAGTTAGTTTGTTTTTTCTGCCTCACCTGATGCAGCCCATGATAACAATTCACAAATGTATTGATAATGCAAAGATGGATCGACAGTATTTATTGACTCCTTGCTAGTTTTCTCACCAATAAATTATTGCTAAGAGCATTAAACATTAAGCATTAATATTTCAACTTTTAAGGCTTGTGCCAGGAGTGTATGTCTTTGATTGTGCTATAATTCAACCGTGACAAAATATGTAGGCCTAATAATTGCACCACATATCTAAATATCAGAATCAGAATACTTTATTGAAAGTAAATAAACAAAGTATTTTTTATTGATCCCTTTAGGAAATCTGTTCAGAACTCTGTTTAAACTGTTCAGTTTTCAATCTATGATTCATTCAACGAAGCACAGTTTAATTGTAGTGTGTAACTGAACCATTGTATCACCTCTGATCACATGGACTCAATGCCGTTTTGCATTTGTAACCATTTTGGCAAACTGCATGGGAATGTCTGTGGTACTGTGAGAATACGAGAAAGAGAGACAAAAGTGTGATAGAGTAAATGCCAGGGAACATCAGAATGAATCCTGGTGAAAATGGAGCGTTTACTTCAATGGAGAACTTCAACAGAAATTCCACAATACTATCCACTGGGCATGGAGGTTTACTAAGGCAGAGTGAATGTTGTTAGAGACTGTGTTCCTCAAGTTGAATGAATTAAAGAACTTTATACCAGCAGTACATAGTCTAGCAAATAAATGAAAATAATTAAAGCTAGCATTCCTATCTAGACTGTCATAATTACATATGAAATAAATGTTTTTTTTCTTTCCTTCCAAATAACCTGGAAGGACGATGTTGTTCAGATAACAAAATAATCTCTATGTTTATGCTAAATTGTACATATAGCTTTACAGTTCAGCCTATTATACAGGCCCAATTCTGTAAACATGTTATAATTGCTACAGTATTTCTCTCATCGCACACAAACACTTACAGATATGTTACATTTGCGTTGTAAACACACAGCAGACATGAGTTACAAATGCTTTAAATCCCTTCATTAGTACAGGTTGGTATATACTTGTTAATTGGCTTAATGTTTTCTCCCTTCTTTTGTTATGCAAATGCTTTCCCATGCCCAGAGCTGCCTGGCTTTTAGAAAATGGCTGCAAAAAACAATCGCTCCACTCTCTGTTTGATTTCACATATTGGCCCATCAGTTGCTTTCACGTGAATGAAAAAAGGGAAAGAAAGCAGTGTTTTTAGAAAGTGCTAGAAAACAAAGCCGGAGAGAATGTGTGAAAGGGGCTGCGAGGTTAGGGGAAGGAGGGCAGGCCCAGTCCCTGACGGCACGGAAACAAATCACCGTTCAGAACAGGAAGGGATTGTCCAGGTCCTGCCCAGCACCTTTTCATCTTTTGTAGAGCCTGGCGCTTTCTCATGCAGATCACCGGGGATGAGGAGGCCTGGATTAGGGTGCCTCTCTCATTCTGGTACATGGGGGAGCTATTTTCCCCAAACCCTTCCTACTGAGACATGCTGAACCCCCCCTCCCCTTCATTTGCAGTCTCCAATCCAGTGCTCTCCACTCAGCCACTTACCCGGTGACGGAAGCCTTGTGTGAGAGAGCCAAGGAATAGCGTTAATGAATGCATTCCTATACACATGCATCCTGAATCCCAGCAAAGAGTAAGGTTGTCTCTGTCTGGATCAAGAGACTAAAAGCGATCCTCAAACGTTCTTCGGCAATTGCCTTCCTAAACTCTGTGTGCTTAACTTTGCCCTCATGCTTGTTTCTAGTCCCTTCGGCTGCATATATCCAATCATTTTCTTTTTTACGTAAAAGTTCCAAATGCAATAAATCAATGGTTTTCAGTGGCACAAAAACATAAAGAGTTAGTTATTTATACAAACAGATTAAGTACATTAGGAAAATGACCACAAAATATCAATAATAATTTCACGGACACCGCTCCAAGGCTCATTACCAGTGCAATGTATCTGGAAACGCATTATTAAATTTGACCCGGTTCCATAAAATGAAACCAGGCATTTATTTCCAGCAGATGCTTTCATTCATATACATGTGTTCTCCTATATGGGCAGATGATTTATTAGATAGATGGTTAAGCAAACTGAGAGAACACACTGATTAGACAGAAGCTTGTAGGTTCTCTTGATGGCCTCATCTCTGTTTTTTTTTCACTTTTCCGCTACGGGGTCCTTTGTATTTGGACTGAGTCGGGTGCTAATTTGACGCGCTGCAGAGATTAATAAAAGGAGAGCTCATGGTTGTTTCAGCATCAGAGGATTGGAATGTGGGCTATTTAATGCAGGAGTCAATCCCTCTCAGTCATGGACAGTAAACCCCCCCCCCCCCCCCCCCCCCCCCCCCCACACACACACACACACACACACACACACACACACACACACACACACACACACACACACACACACCCACACCCACACCTCAGCTGGAAAAAAAAAACAGGACTGCCTTGCTAAATAAATAGAGAAGTAATTAACAAGCCTTTGAGAGGGAAGGCTTGTACCCATAGGACATATCATCACAACTAACACAGTTGGGTGAAAGTGAAAGAAAGGGGTTAGTAGGGTATCAAAAGAAGGTAGGGATTTAAAGAGTGATATAGAAGCGGGGGGGGGGGGGGGCGACGACGACAGGAAACAAGAAGAGAGCTGGGAAGAAACTGACGGGATAGTATTTGAAATATCAAAAGATATACAGCATGTCTTAGAAAAAGGCATAGAAATGGGTCACACTGGCATATCTTAAAGCAGGCTGAATTTGAAAGACATAGCAGGGGGTGAGGTTTTATTTGAGTAGGGTTCAGGTGCATTTTTTTAATCTGAAGAATCAAAGTTTGAGAGAGGCCCTGTGTCAGACTGCACACCATCTCAACTCCAACGGAAGTCACCATGGCAAATATAAATATCGGTCTTTAAAGATTTCAATTACACAAGTAAGATGTTATTGGCTTCATTATTTCTTGTTGTCTTTTCCATTGTGTTAGCTTCCTTTTCTCAAGCCATGCCCTCAAAGTGGCCTGCAGTGTCTTTATTCATTTTATATGATATCCTGTTTGATTGATTGTGATTGATACATTCATAATAGATATAGATTTTTATTCTGGCAAATGCTTAGGTGTATCAATTGCAATTTATTTTGTGGAGAATTATCTCTTCTGGTCTGCTTGATTCATCCCGATGCCCGATCTCTGGATGGAGTTCTCTTCAATTCTTTGCAGCTGAGGATGGATCCACCTCAACATCTTAAATATCCATGAAGTTACTGAACAATTTAAGAATTTTGGATTGCACTGTAATTAATATCAACAGTTTAATACAATGGCTCAGAACCACAGGTTGCATTTAATCAGCTATCATCGCACACATTCACGATGATGGAACTGTTATGAATGGACATTCGGTGCCACAGAGATGAGGATGGGTTCCCTTTTGAGTTTGGTTCCTCTCAAGGTTTCTTCCTCATGCCATCTCAGGGAGTTTTTCCTTGCCACAGTCACCACTGTCTTGCTCATTAGGGATCAATTTATTATTCAATAATAATTATAAGGAACAAACATATGCATTTTTATAACAAATTTATCTCTGTGAAGCTGTGTTAAGACAATGTCCATTCTTAAATGTGCTCTACAAATACAATGTAATTGAAATTGTATTATTCAGTGATTTATTGTATGCAAACCTTATAGTTTTTGCGTTCGTAAATGAATGCGTGAAATGCGATGTGTACGACTGAGTCTGTGTGCAGGAATGTCTTTGTCTACACTACATGATGCATGGATTTGGGTCTATCTGCGATTCGCTGAAGAGAATGCGTACAGTCTGAATGGACAGTGACTGTGCTTAATCCAGCACACACAGAGAGCGATTGTTCTCGGAGAGCAACACTGGGCACCATTGTAACCTGCCAGGGACTGGAGCACAGAACCAGGACACAAAGACAATTAGAAAACTTCCAACATGGAGACATCGCCACATTGCCACTCTCAAAGAGTCATACAGAGATAACAAGGGCTCCTCCCCTGTGCCACAACAGAGGCTAAACAGGCCAGTGGTGTGCCTCCGAGTGACCCACAATACACAAAGACAAATCACAGAAACAGTTTCTAACCCCAAGCTGTAAGTGGAACTCAATAACTACACAAATCATTTTACCACTAATTTTACATTAGTGGATGGCAATACAATAATGACAGAGAAATACCACTTATTATTCAGTAACTGACTTTTAATAAACTAAAATTTGATGTCTTTTTATGAAATTGTTATTTGTAGGAGTATTTGTATGTATATGTAACGAGACTTGAAACGAGCAGATGCAAGTGCAAAGAATGCAGACAGTCTTTATCAATGCAACTGATCAAATCCAAAACTACAGGCCCAAATATAGGCAAAAGTAATATCCAAACAGAATCCATGAAAAATACAAATACAAGTCGGTAACAAGATATCAATCACGAACTGTAAGGACTGGTAAGCCAATGGAGAGGGTCAGAAAGAGCATTAGTTCTCAGAGAGTTTGTAAATCGGAGTCTCTTTTATTGCTCAATTAGTAGATAAGTGATGCGAAGCAGTGGAGTGTTTGGTTCAGGAGTTGGAGATCACAGTAACCATGTGGTTATTGGTATCTGGAGATCCCAACTAGTTGTGATCTCACAATGTGTTTTTTTGTTCGGATTTAAACTGGAAATGGTGCCGTCTATACCAAAACTGTTTGTTTCCTCATAGTAAAACCTATGACTCTGGAAATCTCTTAAACGCAGGATTCCTGGAAAAGGAATTCACAAGCTGTAAAATAATATAATTTATTTGTTTGTTTTTTTTTTGTTATTTTTTTTGTTATAGTCATTCTGTGAGTGAGTTTTACAAATTATATTTAACATTTAAAAAATAAGCATAATTCAAGGCAGATGAATCCTGCACAAGACAAAAGTCCAAAATATGCCAATCTGTTATAACAGAGTGAAAGCATGGGCTATGGAATATTTCATCTGACAGCATCCAAAAAGCTGCTCAGAGGATGTGAAAGAAGTTGAAGGCAGCTATAAGGGCAGAGGACAGGCATATACTGTACATTAAAGTCCAATAGATTGGGGCCACATTGAAAAAAGTATGATATTATTTATTAATTTGAAAAACTATTCAGTATTGAAGATGTGGCTCAATTACTGTCACTATTTAAATTGAAGCAAATTTGTAATGCTGATAAAAAAAACAAAAAAACATCCCTCCCACAGAAGCATGTTATTAGTCAACACAGGTTATAGTTTAAACTGAAAAAGAATAGCACAAAAGAGTGTTTTTCTTAGTGCTCTCAAGACTTTTGGACCCCACTGTAAGTTATCTGAAAATGTTAATAAAACAATTCCAAAAATGGCATACAAAATATATCAATATTGTAAAATACATAATTTGCTACATGTGCCTTCACATAAACATCTGTAATACCCAATAATCTATGTCTCATCTATATAATGGCTGAACTTTGTCTTTTCTTTGTCTTTTTATTGTTGTTGATTTGTTTAGTACTAAGCCACTGAAAGGATAATATCTTGGATAGCTATGCAAACTTTTACCCTTGATGGAAACAAATGGTTGAAGAGTAAAGGGTAAATGGTTTCCATCAAGGGCTGATCAAGGATGGCGGCACGGCAGTAGCACACAGTGGCCTTTCCGGATCCAAAATGGTACTTTTCGCGTCTTTAGCCTGACATTTCCAAGTACATGGATCCCGGAGACAGCTGTGTTCATGTAGTTGACTGACAGACGTTATTTAGTACAGAAATACTAAATAACCTTTGCGACCTTGGCTTTCTGCGACCTTGGCTACAAAGACCAGGCCCCCAGTCCTCAGTGTCGCCTGATGCCGGTGACCAGGAGGCCAAAGGCTAAAGGTTAACCCTAGCTGGCTGTCTTTCCCATCCATTCTACTTTCAAACGTCTGCTCCCTAGACAATAAATTGGATTACATCCAACACCAGCGGACCACGTGGCGAGAGTTTAGAGACTGTTGCGTCTTTGTTGTCACGGAGACGTGGCTCAGTTACAGAGTTCCGGATGCCACCATTCAGCTAGACAGAAATGCAGCTGTTATGCTAATTTCAGCATACAGACCACTCATCAAATGCTCTAAACCGGATCTGAAATAGGTAAAAAGCTGTCCAGCAGGAGCCACCTCCGCTCTTCAGGAATGTTTTGAGTGCACTGACTGGGACATGTTTAATGAGGCTGCAACCAACAGCGACTCCATCAACTTGGAGGAGTACACATCATCAGTGACCAGCTACATCGGCAAGTACGTTGATGAAGTGACCATCTCCAAGACCATCGCTACACGCTCCAACCTGAAGCCGTGGATGACCACAAAAGTGAGTGCGCTGCTAAAGTCTAAAGACTCCGCCTTCAGAGCAAGGGACAAGACGGCTTTAAGAACAGCAAGGGTCAAACTGTCCCGAGCCATCAGAGAGGCGAAGCACGCACACAGCAAGAGAATCCACTGCCACTTCCAGGACAGCAGAAACACTGGGCACATGTGGCAGGACATCCAGAAAATACATCACCTGCTTGTGACCATAACACCTCCCTCCCAGATGTGCTTAATGACTTCTATGCCTGGTTTGAAGTGCAGAACAGCAGTACAATATGGCGGTGATAAAGACCACCCCTCCTCCCAAGGACCAGGTACTCTGTCTATACACGGCTGAAGTAAGAAAAACTCTATGCGGAGTTAACCTACAGTAGTCTGCAGGACCAGAGTACATTCCTGGCAGAGCGCTCAGGGAAGCTAGCAGATGTTTTTACTGACACCTTCAACCTCTCCCTGAGCAGCACTGTTGTTCCTACATGCCTCAAGACAACGGCCATTGTCCCAGTGCCAAAGAAGTCTACAGTCTCCTGCCTTAATGACTGTTGTCCCGCAGCACTCACACCCATCGTAATAAAGTGCTTTAAGAGGTTGGTCATGCTATCACCAAACCTGGACCCCATGCAGTTTTGTGTATCGTCCAAACTGTTTCATGGATGATACCAACCACCATGACCCTCCATCTGGCCCTCACCCACTTGGACAATAAGGACTTCATAGACTTCAGTTCAGCATTCAACACAATCCTTCCTCAGCACCTGATTGAGAAGCTGAGTCTACTGGGCCTGAACACCTCCCTCTGCAACTGGATCCTGGACTTCCTGACTGGGAGATCTCAGTCAGTCCGGATCGAGAACAACATCTCCAGCACCACCACACTGAGCAATGGGGCCCCTCAGGGCTGTGTGCTCAACCCACCGCTGTTCACCCTGCTGACTCACGACTGTGTAGCAATGCACAGTGCAAATTAAATCATTAAGTTCGCCGATGGCATGACCGTGGTGGGTCTCATCAGCAAGAACGACGAGTCAGCATACAGAAAGGAGGTGCAATAGTTAACAGCCTGGTGTGGAGGCAACAACCTGTCTCTGAACGTTGACAAAACTAAAAAGATGGTTGTTGACTTTAGGAGAGCACAGAGCGGCCATTCTCCACTGATCATCGATGGATACATTGTGGAGATTGTCAAGAGCACCAAATTCCTTGGTGTTCATCTGGCGGAGAACTTCACCTGGTCATGCAACACCAGCTCAATCACCAAGGAAGTAGTGCAGTGCCTCTATTTCCTTGTGAAGGCTGAGGAAAGCTCATCTCTCCCCATCCATCCCAACCATGTTCTACAGTGTGACCACCGAGAGCATTTTGAGCAGCTGCATCACTGCCTGGTATGGGAACTGCGCCGTCTCGGATCGCAAGACCCTACAGAGGATAGTGAGGACAGCTGAGAAGATCATTGGAGTCTCTCTCCCCTCTATAACGGACATTTACACCACATGCTGCATCCGCAAAACCAACAGCATTGTGGACGACCCCACACACCTCTCACACACACTCTTCACTGTCCTACAATCAGGTGAGAAGTTTCGAAGCATTTGGGCCTCACATTCAGACTGTGCAACAGTTTTTTTCCTCAAGCTATCAGGATCCTCAACAGAGAACTGAACTGTAAAAAACTCAGACACACACACTCACTCAACTGTGTGATACTGAACTGTTACAACCTGAACTCAACACACACTAAATACTCATTTTACTTCACTTTTGTACACAGCCAAGTCTTCAGCACCACCCATATTATATTAATCATATTATACTGTTTACATGCTGTTTTCACCTGTTGATTGTTGCTATAGCTGTTTTTGCACAAGTACAAGTACAAGTACACTCTTGTTTCTTTTTTGCACATTGTACTGTATAACATATTATACAGTAGGTTTACTGGTCAGCACTATTATGTGTTTTGTGTATTTGTCCCACACTGTCTTGTGTTGTCTGTTTGCACAGTTTTTGTCTTGCACTGTTTGCACTCAGTTGCACATGATGCACTTTATGTGGCGAGGACAACTTACTTTAGTCCTTAGCTCTGTGTTCTGTTATGTAGCTCTATGTTGTGGGATATAGCTCTATGTTGTTTTATGTAGCATCAGGGTTCTGGAGTAACATTGTCTCATTTCACTGTGTATGGTTGAAATGACAATAAAAGCTTTTAGACTTGACTTGACTTGACTTGGTCTGCACACACTGTTCCTGGAAAGTCATGTCAAAAACAGCCATGAGGTTGCACCTACTGCTCCTGTCAACCAACATCTTACCAAATTGGAGTGTTTGAGAGCAGAATGATAAAGCAACTCGCTTTTGTTAGCACTGCAGTACTGTCTACTGTCTCCCTTTTTCTACATGTCTCCAAGCGAATGTCCACTTCCTATAAAACACAAGGCCTTACTAAGTACCCTGCACACACAACTCTCAGTCTGAGCTGCAGTGATCGGAATAATTTAGTATTCAACATGCATTCATATATTTATTTCTTCTCTATATTTATAATCATAATAAATAAACTGGATGGAGGTCAAATTTTACCTCCTTTTTAAAGTATTGAAATAAAATCACATTTTTTAATTAGTTATTCTGGTCAACTACCTGTAAGTGAAGCTTAAAAGCAGGCGTATTGAAACAACCCACACTTCTGTAACTGTTAAGCCATACCATATATACCTACTTATATGATATTAATTTTAACAATAAAAAACTAGTCCTCTTGGGCATTACTTTCGTGTGCAACAGGAAACGATTGACTTTTTGTGTGTATCCAGTAAAATGAAACCTTTTTTGCTAAAATGTTTTCTTTTTTGTTTGCATAACTATAGCTTACTATTTGCTTTTCATATTCTTAGCCCACTTTTGTAGCACCTGTGAATATTAACATATTAACATAACATATGTTAAAATATATGTTTAGGAAGATAAATGAGGGTGTGATATATACATACCTTATCCAGAGCACCTTACAACTAAACAGTCAAGGGTTAAGGGCCTTGCTTAGGGACCCAGCAATTGTAGCTTAGTGGTACTGGGATGTGAACTCACACTCTTCTGATTAAAGGTGCATGATCAAAGGTTCAATGCCTTAACCACTGAGCTACCATCTCCCCTGAAATACTCATTTGACATGTTAATATGAGTCTCGTAGGTGGGCATTGGTCTTATTATATTAACACAAAACTAAATCTTCTACAGAATCATCACTTAATCTTGCTCCTTCCTTTTATTCGATTCAGAAGCTTTACGTAAATATACACTCTCTGGAACAAAACAGGTGCAAGGGATCCGAGAAAACACAATCGTTGCCTAACATTCCCATCCTAATCCAGTTTGTGCATCAATACGCTCACATTTTACTGTCTGTCAAGAAAGATGTGGTTAGACAGGGCCAGAATGGAAGACATTATCCAGCCAATCCAAATTCAATGTTAAAGCGCACCGTTTTTTTTCCCTCAGATCACCTCAGCCCAGTCAATCTGTCAGCAGTCTCCAAAGATCAGTTTCTCTTGTAGGACATGGAACACTAAGCTTCAGGAAAAAAAAAATGTAGGCCAGACACCAAACGATTTTGAATGGTGGGTGAATGACTTCTCTATATCAGGGATGATTCATTTTTGTGTCAGTGAGTTAGAAAATAACCAGATACTTTGTGTCAGTTTCTGTTTCTCTTAGTTCTATTTTATTTATTTATATATTTGAAATCTTCTCATCAGTTACAATGGACACACCCTAAGCATACAAGTCAGTTTTGGCTGCTTTTTTTTTCGGTGTTGGACATTCTTTTTTTACTAGAACATTTTTAATTGTACGTGGAAGAGAAGTTCAGCTGCAGGCTGCATAACTGAAGCTGTCTTATGGTGCTTATGCAAAGTTGTATCTTTATTGCACACCAACATCTGCACAGAATGTTCCAAGCGGAGGAGGAGAAAGTCTCTGGGTGGGTCTCCACAGCTGCTCGAGGGCCCCAGTTAGGAGCTGAGTATGCCTGCTGAGCCAGAAGGGCTGAGCAGAATGCTGGGGTGTGGGCTTGTGGAGGAGGCCTTCGCCTCAATGGAACTGCTCTGGGTGAGATTATTAGATCATCACAGCCTCAAGCTTGAGGTTAGAGGAAGAATGTGTGTGACAATCCATGTGGGATTGAAGAATTATGTTGTCGCTATTGTGGTTTTTGAACAAAATGTAATTTCTCTATACCTGCCCAAAAAACTCTGCACTTTCAATATCAATGGTAGACAGTAAAAAAGAATGTTTTGACTTTGTCAGTGCAATGAAATAGTTTTTGCTTAACTTCTTTTATGTATATTTTTTCTTTTATTTTGTTCCTGAGAACAAAATCCTGAGAACAAAATCCTGAGAACCTATATGCTCAAATTTTTTCCACTTTGATTTATTTATTGGAGGACTACTTTTATTTTGTTATGGTGTGAAAAATTGTTTTTCTTAGAGCTTTTGAGACTTGGACCCCACTGTAAGATATCTAAAAATGTAAAAATATATAAATAAATAAGAATTCACATAAAAAAAATATATTTTTCACTATTAATGTTAAATAATGTAAAATACATGATTTGTTATTATATGTGCCTTCACAGAAACATCTGTAAAACCCAATAATCTATATGACTCCTGTATATAACGGTTGAAGTTTGCCTTTTCTTTGTCTTTATTATTGTTGCTTTGTTTATTGTTGTTATTATTTGTTTAGTACTAAGCCACTGACTAGATCAGGGGTGGCCAACCCGCGGCTCGCGAGCCGCATGCGGCTCTTTGGCTGGTTTCATGCAGCTCTTACGTTCATATCGAAGTTTGTGTTTGTTTGTTTTTTAATGTGCGTGTTCGCTTCGCTTGAGTTCAATGCGGTATTTTTAAGACTTAAATGAGCTTAGCCCCTACTGGGAAACTTTGCGGTATATCAGACCTGGGCAAACTACGGCCCGCGGGCTACATCCGGCCCTTTGTACGTCCCTGTCCGGCCCGCGTGAGGCCAATCATAAATTACAGGGATGCACCGAAGATTTTCGGCCGAAATACCTAAATTACCGAAACAACACGGCAGAAACACAATTGTAATGACGCAATAAAAAAGCGCAGCCAGCACACGGTTATCTGGATAAGAGCCAACGTGTCTGCGGTGTGCGGATAGCGATTTGGGGGTGTATCTGCAAAGAGTTTCTCCAAGTCGGGTTTAATTTATCACCTGAAATCCAAACATCCCGATTGCCATTCTAAATATGAGAAGAACGCGGCGCCGAAAAGTAAAGTCAATCCGAGCATGCGCACTCCATCCGTAGAGGACGTTTTTGAAAAGGCAGGAAAGTTTTCCAGTGATAATGCCAAGGCAAAAGGCATAACACAAAAAATGATGGATTTCATTGCCTTTTGAATTGAATTTTCATTTCGGTGCATCCCTAAAATATTATCGTTGGTGTGGCCCTCTGACACAATTCAGGTTTCTCATGTAGCCCCTTGTAAAAAATTAATTGCCCACCCCTGCGGTATATTCATCTCACGCACATGCGCATTTGACGAAAATACCGTATTGAACTCAAGCGAAGTGAACACGCACATAAAAAACCCCCACAAACAAAGTCTGTGTTTTCTACCCTGAAACACGTGAAATCAAATCATCGATCTGTACTGACTGACACCCATGTGAAAGAATTGCTTCGAGTGGCAACAACGGAATACGAGCCAGATTTGAAGGGGATTGTTCAAGGCAAGGAATGCCAAAAGTCCCACTAAGTAACATTCATAGTAAAAGAAAAACGCTATTGTAAATTATTATATTTTTGTTTGTGGACTTGGTTAAACTAAGAGTTTGTGTGTGTGAGACAGTGCACACAATGTTCATTGTTGAAAATGACTGTCCTGTGGTCTTAGAACTGTAGGAGTCAATTTCTGTCATTATGTTGGTGTGTGACATTTACAATAAATCTGGCTGAGCAGAGGTGTGTGTGTGTGTGTGTGTGTGTGTGTGTGTGTGTGTGTGTGTGTG
>JAAIIK010000042.1:3876578-3899605 GCA_014706435.1 Silurus glanis | reverse complement strand
TGTGTGTGTGTGTGTGTGTGTGTGTGTGTGTGTGTGTGTGTGTGTGTAAGAGGAAGGGATGGGTGATGTTCATGTGTGCCCATGTGTATGATGTGGCTCTTTGCGGTAACACAGTAAAAAATGTGGCTCTCGGTCTCTGACTGGTTGGCCACCCCTGATCTACACATTTGAATTCACCGACATTTTCCTGCAAAGCTTTGTTCAAAACAGCCATGGACTTGCACACTTCCTACTGCTCCTGTCAAACTAAAGTCCCGATTGGGGTGTTTGAGAGCAGAATGGTAAAGCAACTACCTTTTGTTGGCACTGCAGCAGATCCTTCTGTCTCCTGTCCCCGTTTATCTACATGTCTCCAAGTGAATGTCCACTTCCTATAAATCACAAAGCCTTACTGAGTACCCTCCACACACAAACCTCAGTTTAAGCTGCAGTGATCGAGATATTTTGTATTCAGCATGCATTTATATATATATATATATATATATATATATATATATATATATATATATATATATATATTTCTTATATATATTTATATATTAACACTAAGTAAACTGGGCGGAGGTTAAATCTGACCAAATATTGAAATGAATTCAAATCCTTGCATAAGTTAATCCGGTCAACTACCTGTAGGTTTCCATTCTGATAATTTTTTTTCCACTTTGATTTATTTATTGGAGGACTACTTTAAAAAAAAATGTACAGTAAGGTACAGTATTTATTCAGGTGAAATTAATTTACATATAAAATATTGGTCACAAATTTCTATTAATTTAGCTAATGTTTAATCTCAATAGCTTTCCACATTTACCAGCAATGCAAAGTTTTGGTTATCCAGTATGCTAGCTAAGTGCCTAATAGCATTAGGACGTCAATGATGTTTCAGCATTTAAATGTAATTGTACTTTCAATGTACACATTTTAATTTAGCTTGGATATTGCATGTAGAATAATGATTGATTTGCTTCCAGTTTTAGTAGATTTTGTATACTTTTGCTGACTAATTTCTGGTGTCTCTTCTCATTCTTGGAACCGTTTTGGTCTTTATACTGTCTTGGTTGGTTTTTCCTTGTGTCTCATAATATTGAACACAAAAAGTTTGATTTAACTTAACTTATTACTAAGACCCCTGTGAGCTAGGTTGTGTGTTAAAAGAAAGAAACTGCTATCATTCTCTGTAGGGAAACCAGTGAGACTTGGGGAAATCCAGCGCTTTAAAAAGAACTGTGTATCATTTGAATGTCTAATTAAACATTTAGAATTTGATTTCGACCTGAGGTATGAACCAAATCCCTCTGAAAAAACTATTTTCGTTGCGAGACTGATGCCTTTATACTGAAAAAAAAGAAAAAGAAAAAGAAAAGAATTCGTCCATGATCATTACCATACATACAAGACTACAAGTAGTATTATATGTCTTGTAGTAGTATAATTGTGTAATATACAATACGACAATCCAGCAAGCTAAACTAAAGTAGATTTGGATTCACAGATAATAGAAGCCTATCTAATGTTCTGTCAGATCTTCCCTTTAATTGCCTTTTTTCAACCCTGTTGGCTTCCGATCGAACGAAAACGACCTCTACGTCTGAGTACAAATGTACATGGCATTTAGTGTCAGCGGCTTGACAAGTCATTGTTACCCAAGGTTAGGCCGTTGTTGTGCGGATATTAGATTTAGTTCATAAATCATGGTTGGGTAAGCCGCTGGGAGTGAGGTAGCTATTTGTGGCTCGCTGTCCGTGGATGCATGCTGTCAGAGTGGACCAGGAGCAGGTGTGCCCTTGTCAAAGGGGGGTGGGTGTGAATAGCCAAAGTAGACTGATAGTCCTATTGGGGACATTGTAACCCCAATAACAGACATCCTGTCCATCCAATCGCTTTAGAGTTTTTAGTGAAATTCATTGAAGTAAAAAAAAAAAAAAAAAAAAGGGGCGAATAAACCAGAGATTTTTGAATCTGATACACCTATTTCACATCTGTATAAAGTCCACTAACCATATAATTAGTATCATTAAAATAAGGTTTACAAAACTAGAGAATCCTGAGAACCTATATGCTCAAATGAAGCAAATGTACTTGGGAATGTCGCAGACAGCAATACCACGCTGTCTGCCTGTCTCAACTAATTAGCATGATTAGCATGCTAGTGGGTCAGCCTACCATGGAGATGAAATTTGTGGATATGAATGCACATTCATTTACAGAGGGGTGATAAAAAAAATGCAAGCTTTGTCTGATGGAATAGACACACAAGCATTAAGGGCACATGGCTAGACATGGCTACAAATGAGCACTTTTTAAGATCGGAAATGTAAACTTAGTGGAAGGAGTTAATTACAGAAGTGTGGATTGTCCATAGGTCCAGATGAGTCCCCATTTACAAATTCATACATTTTATATTACAATGAAATACTAATGAATGACGAGCATTTAAAAATATTTTATATGAGTGATAAATATTTTATATTTCATTGGCTGGCTTGACTTTCTAACGTGAGCTCACTTTCCTAATAGTCCCATGGAATTATCAAATAATTAATTAATTAATTAAATAAAAAATTAATATAAAAAAAAAACCCCACATTTACAAGAGATCCACTGGGCCAAGAATCATGTTGCCCCATGCATTTTCTTAAAATCTTTCAATTACCAGATTGTCAGATTAGGCAAGCTAGTTCATGATAGGGTTGCCAGAATAGGACAAGATTCTTTTCATTTAATGACAAACCGAAATTAAACATTAATAATGTTTTTATTTCGCAAACAAATGCAAAGTGTTAATGCACCCAGTGCATTTGTGGTGCACAGAACCATTTAATTGTGAGATATATTGCAAAGATTTGTGACAGAGAAAATCCATACATTAAAAAAAAAAGTGTGAACATATTTCCCATGCGAAGGCTGAAAAAAAAGGCATTTCTCTGTTTTCAAAAGATTCATTTCTGTTGTTTTGCGATTTATTTAATTTTGCAGTACATCTAAATTGGCTCAGAATTACTGTCAACTGCTCATTACTTTATTTCTCTAATAATTCCTTACAAACGAAACTATAAATTATACCGATAACCTTTTGACCAGTTTTAGTTTGATGCCATTATTTATCTATGGTCATGAGCTGCTGCTGTACAGGAGGAACTGGTTTATTGTCAGGTTTAAAACAAGATGGATAACACAGCGTTTGAACAGACATCAGAGGATCAGAATGTCAACAGTAACTCACTGTGTTCTCATTTCATCTGTAAGAAAAACCTCCAATTGAAAAGCTACCACAGTGCGTGTCTGCTGTCTCATTTGCTCCCAGACTGGAACACCCCAGAGTTTTTAAAGCAAGAAAAAGAAGAAGAAGAAGAAAAAAAGTGGGCAGATGAAAAAAAAAAAAAAAAACGAAGTAAAACAAATACACGAAAGCAAAAAAAACCTTCAAGTTCAAATGAAAAGTGTTCTGCTTTCAAATCTTATGTGAAACAGGTAGCAGGCGCTATTAATTAAAGCCTGTCACCCTAACATTCACGCAGACACACACACACACACACACACACACACACTCAGCCATCACTCTGCCTCTTGAATTGACAGAGTAATGTAGTCCACAACATTTGAGCACAAGCTGTGGCTGCTTACTAAGAATCTAAGAATAGGGCCTGTCAGCCACTGTTGCCTAAGTGCAGCAAACCTCATCATCTGTCACCCCACTGCTGCCCGCCGCTTACCTCCAGTATGGAAACCATATCATTTCGTCTCTGAGATGACATCTCCCTGTTAACTCTTTCCTAAGTCATGCACGCAATGGCCTGTGAAACACTAAAAATGTTGTGGCTGGCCACATTGTTTACCACATTGTTTAGCTGTGTAGCACGGCATTTCCTCACCTGAATCAAAAGCGAGGAGGATAGTGTGCAGAAAGCACATCACATCAAACAATTCTCTGCTCAGATTATTTAATATGAAGCCTTTACATTTTAAACCGGCACTTCAGTTAGATACACACCAACATACACCATGACATGTCTCTGCTCTGTGATTCTTAAACAATAATAATCGGTACGGCACCAATTATTTCATTAAACTAACAAATCAGACTAATTTGTCCCCCAGCAAAATCCTCTGTAATTGCATGTGTATTCACATACTCAAATTATGCACTAGACATGCTTGAGGGCAGGTATGTCTAATTTCTTTGTTCACCGATCTCCATGTTTAGAATTTTCTAAAATAATTCCAGAAGGTAATTAATTGTGTCACTACAATAAAGCAGCAAAAAGTTACAAGGAATGATGTATTTTTAATTTGGCAATCAAGCAAAAAAGGAAAACTGATGCTAATAATGTCCAACCTTATCAACAAACTAGGTTTTAAGTTTTTTTGTGGGTTAAAATGAATCACAGGGTACTTTTTACTTGTCACAAATTCTTTCTTTGCATACCCCAGTGATGTTAGGAACCTGGGGTCTGAGTGCAGGTCAGCCATGATACAGCACCCCTGTAGCAAAGAGAACAAAACCTTGGCCTGTTTTTTAATGAGATATCGTTTCAGACATTTGTTTATTTTCTGTTTACATTTTATTCATATTTAAAAGGGAAGCAAGTAAAAATAAAAAGAAGCAGAGTAGCAGGAAGAAGCAGTCAGTGCATTGAAAATAAAACTACTTATACATTTTACCTGTGAGCTTTTGTAGGTAGGAGTGGGACAAAATGTATATATTGCGGGTGGGAGAAAATAACATTTTTGTGGGAGCGGGACAGAACCTTTAATTGAGCTAGAAGACTCAAAACTGTTCCAGCATGCACAAAGCCAACACCATAAATATATAGTTTTCAGGGGTTGGAGTGGAAGATCTTATGTGGCCTGCCTCAAAACTCTGACCTCATCCCTATTGAACACCTTTGAGATTAAATGAAATGCTCACTGCAGCCCAGGCCTCTTCAACCTCAATGGGGTTGGTAGGTCAGTGGTTAAGGCATTTGACCCTGGATTAAAAGATCACAAGTTCAAATCCTAGCACTACCAAGCTGCCATTGCTGGGCCCTCGAGCAAGGCCCTTAACCCTTGACTGCTCAGCTGTAAGTCGAAAAGGGCGACTCACAAATGCTATAAAATCTAACATCTTCGTAGATGTTATTAAAGAAGCGAATAGGGACTAAATGTGGCATGGGATGTTTAAAAGCACATACAAGTCTTAGGTCGGGTGTCCACAAACACATTGTCCATTTTGTGTAAAGAAAAAGTGTCTAAACTTGAATTAAGCTATAGGTTCACTTCAGTCAAAATGGACTGGAACCAGTGTGTACTGCTACTACTAATACCAATACAGTTACTACTTGTACTACTAATATATAAATAAAATATTATTTACAAGAAGAAGTATTTAAGGAGTAACAGTACTGAATATCCAAGTGCATCATAACTAAACATGTTAAAGATGTCCACACTATGAAACAAAAGCTTTATGGACAGCTGTCTAAAAGCTGAGAAAAGGTGGTTCAGATGCTTTGGATGTAAAATCAATTGATAATTTTAGCAATGTGTTCTATGCTATAATTTTTGCTACCTCTACTTTTTTTTTTTTTTTTTTTTAGCAATTTATATTTCTTCTATACTTTTCCTGCTGTGGCAATAAAGACACTGTGCACTGGTGGCATGCAAAAGGTCTCTACACCCTTGTCACAAACAAAAAAAATGTGAAACAGATGGCAGCTAAGTGAGAGTCTAATGTGCAAGAAAGCAGAACAGCTCCAGCAGACATGCTACTAAACACTTGGCAGCAGGAGCTAATTTCTTGATTATGTAGGTTATGGTCTGTATATGCAACTGAACTTCAGGTTCAAGATTATAATTAGTGGTAGCTCTACAGGTACGATTGTATGCTAGCATCCAGAATGTGAGATCAAACATTCAAACTACTAGACAAACAGAGTTGTGGGTTTTAACATTAAACTTAATGGCTCTGTGTTTCCTAAAGATCTTGTATATTACTGATAGGTGGCTGCAAGTTCATTTATTATATAAAGTACAAACAAAACACCACAAAAAAAACTGTGAAACCAAGAACTATACACATTAAATCAAAAACGTACGTGATAAAGTGGCACAAACACACAACAACTGAAAACTACATCAGTAACAACACTTAATGGTGAAAAGCTAGTGCAGTGTCTTAATTCACCAGTTTATTTTATACAAGAAAAGTATGTAGCCTTTTTGTGTAAAAAAAACCAAAAAAAAAAACAAGGTGTGTAGAGAAGGAGTTTGCAAGTACAGGAACATACTAACGTGTTAACAAAAACTTACAAATGTAAGAAGTAACAAAAAAATACCTTCAGATACAGGTTAGCTCACAGACTATATACAAAATAATTCTAAAAAACTATACTTGGAGAGAATATTGTAAGAAGAATTTTTTGTAATGAAAAATGCTAATTTAAGTACTGCTAGAAAATGCAGGTTTTTCAATGTCATTTGAAGACTGTGGCTGAGAAATCAACACCTTAAAGCCAGAACAGAGAAGAGTACCCTAAGAGTTGATAGGACCAGTCAAGCAGTGTTTAAGGGATCATGGTTCAGTGCAGGGTGGTATAAATGCTGTGAGGTAATGGGTGCTGGTCTGGGTTTGGCTTGGTAGGCAGGTATCACTGCATTACATCTGATGCAGATAGCTACATGAAGCTAGTGGAGGAAGCATAGCAACAGGATAGTGTCAGAGCCTGAAGTCATGTGACATGCTGGAGCTGATGAGTCGTGTAGTTCAGCACACTTTAGTACTACCATGACAATTACTTGTAATTGAAAATAGCGAACGTGGTATTAAACAGTTTGTAATGTTTTCTGTCTTTGTGCTTCTCCTGCCCTCTTACTGTTTACTTATGAACAAATCCAAGTCAGTTTCATGTATGAGGTGGTATCAAAAAGAGACTAGCTCTGTTTAAAGAAAGCAACTTTAAATAGTTCCCTTGCACACCAGTGTTCCTGTCACTTCTGGAGTGTGTACTGGATGTCTTCTTTTTTGAAGCGTGTCAAACACCTTCTGCTATTTGCACTAGATCTCTGCAGTGGTGTCAAAACGGTGACTTTTAAACTGAATCTTCATCTTCGGAAAGGGGGCGAAGTCAGAAGCAGCCAAATCTGGAAAATAGGGTGGGTGCGGAAGATCATGTGGATTGTTATCCGACAATCGTCATAAACAAGTTGCTGAAAGATCTCGACATTTTCGGGGGTTGAGCTTGTTGAAGGCCCTCCTGATCTCTTGTCGTCTTCCAGTGATGTACTTCCGCTCTTGATGCGCATGTGCCACACAAAACACCTCTAACGAATCGTTGCGGCATCGCCATATGTGAAACGTATGTCGTGTCAAACATCTCTGTGGCAGATTTGCCCAGTTTCACGCAGAATTTCGTGTTTGCTCTTTGTTCTCACTTGCTGTTCATGATGAAATCGCAGACTTGGTAACGCACGTGGTCAGAATAGCACCAGTTAGCACCATTAGTCTTAAAACTTTATAATTCCACCTTGTGAATAAAGTATCTTTTCATTGAAGTCATTTTCAAATGTGTCTGTTCATGCAAGAATAAACTGATGTTCTGGCAGCCACAAATCCAGTCTTTCCAATTGTTGATATCATGCACTAAATGAAAGTCTTATAGCATATGTCATCCAAATTCCTTCTCAAAAGAAATTCCCCTAAAAGTTTCCCTCTAAATTCTTTACTCTGAAAAACACTGTAAACATCTCCCCTGAAACTATCTTAACATTCTTTTTTTAAATGAACAGCTTGGCCTTATATGAATGAAAATAAAATTTGCATTTTATCACCAAGACTTGATTGAATCTAATGAAACTACTGTTTTGTACATGCATAGGTAGGCCTATAAACATGACTATTTCGGTGAATACAAAACCTCTGAGAATGGATGAAATTTTATGATTAAGCAACTACGCCGTGTTTTACTGCATGTCCTGTGGCTCTAATGCAGATGGAATAACTGAATGGTCAGAATTTTACTACAGCATTCCTTTATTTTACGACGGAGAATAAAACGGCAATGTTCATGAAGTCTGCGCACAAGTGCGTTCTGAATTGGTCATCATTCTTCAGTGCGCCTTTTGTGTGAGCTTTAGTGTCAAATCGCAGATAAGCAACTGGACTGACAGCTGATTTCAGGCTCCTAAATCTTCCATTCATAAAAAATTAATCAACACATAGCCATTTCATTCACTTATAGTAACTGCTTTATCCTAGTCAAAGTTGTGGTGAATCTGGAGCCTATCCCAGTACCAACAGAGAGAAGAATTTGCTTTGGATAAGACATGAGTCCATCACAGAGCACCATACACACCCATTCACAGTGTAGCCAATTCGATTAGCTATCATTAAAAATAAAAGTGATATTAAGATATTGTTAAAATCATATTTTCAATTAAATAAATTTTATCTGTATAGTGCTTTTAACAATGGACATAAATGGAGATAAAGCGGTTATAAAAATAATAAAGCAGTATATAAGTTTGTTCCTTATAATTATAAAATTGTCCCTAATAAGGAAGCCACTGGTGACTGTGGCAAGGAAAAACTCCCTGAGATGGTATGAGAAAAAAACCTTGAGAGGAACCAGACTCAAAAGGGAACCCGTCCTCATCTGGGTCGCACCGAATGTCCATTCATTACAGTTCCATCATTGTGCAATGATAGCCGATTAAATGTATTAGTGGTCCTGAGCCACTGTAGGACACTTTGATATTAATTACAGTCCAAATCTATCCTCAAAGTTCTTGAGTTGCTCAGTAACTTCATAGATCTTTATACTGATGAAGTGGAACCATCCCCAGCTGCACAGAGTGTCTCCGATTGAAGAAAACTTAAGAGAAAGAGAGAGAGCGAGAGAGAGATTTTGGATAGGTTCGTGTAAAATATATAGAGCAAACAAGTGATTTCTTTTAAATGGTTGTATTTGTATTTTTTAGTCCAGAAAACATATGTGTATAAGCATCAGTCCCTATATAGAATTCAGAAATAAAAAAAACATTTTGCATCACTGTGGGGCAACCACATTCCAGCTCCAGTCATGAGCCTGCTCCCCTCTTATGTGATCGTTAGCTGCTTACATTGCTAATGAAGGACCTCTTTAGTCTTGTGTTGCTTATGAAGAACCTTCCCATGACAGCCTCTTCTCTAGTTCAGGAAAAAAGTCTCTTTGTGACTGCTTTGTCGACCCCACGCATTCAGAAACTAAAGTTTTTAACTTTTACTGACTTTGCTCTTTCCCATGTTAACATTCGAATGGGTTTAATTAGAGACAGTTGCTCTGTTTTATGAGGCTGCTCAGAGATTGAGGTGAAGAGGTGTCATACTAGTCACCATACATATTTAATTATATTACATTTCAATTCAGTACTCAAAAACGGTAAAAAAAAAAAAAAGAAATACAAGGATGTTCTGCTTGTGGCACTGTAAGATTCTCTTTTATGTAATGTTTCCGAGAAAAGCACTAAAACAGTGTTATATACTGCAGTGTGGTTGGTACGGTCACGTTTGTGGGAGGTCTGCCTCAACAGGCTTACATGCGCTGATCTGTTTTTTTCACTTCCTCGTCTGTGTCCAAGTGTGTTCTGCTTTCTAGTTCTGCTCTCTATGTTCAAACTACCTTAAGCAGCACTCTCTCTCTCTCTCCATGTATATATTTGTGTGTGTGTGTGTGTGTGTGATCTAACAAGTAATTAGCCCCCTACAGTTAATATGTAACATGCTTTCATGCACACCCCGATACTATCGCAATCAGATCTATTGTCTGCATTAAGCAGTCATTAACGAGATCACCATGTCAATGTTCTAAATGTCTTTGATTCGCATTCATATTTGATGACTATGCCATGCACCAGAAGTTAGGTACTTTTTAACACACCCTCATTGTACTTCCCTTAATATTCAACTCACAGCTGATGTGAACTGATGCGACATGATTCCCCCATTCCGATGCAGTGGGATCCGATTTCAATTCGATTCAACACTATGGGTTGCAATGGAAAAAATATAATGCTATGCAATTCAATATGGCATACGTAGTTCATTCATTTATTTTAAGTTCAGACAGACAGCAAATCATCAATTTACTTAAGTGTGTTCTGACTATTAATGAATGGCCCTTTCACAAGCAGGCCTTTGTAGTGCAAAAAAGATGAAGATGAAATAAAACCAGAGGTTCTTTTCCTGTTCTGTCTCCAGAAAGATGCAGCTCTACCTCTGCCATGTTAATCTGTATTCTAAGTGACTCTCAGAACGTGCCTCGGTCTCCGTAGTGTGTTTTTTCACGTAGCAGCAGTGGTGCTGAGTGAACGCGCTTGAGAAACAGTTTAGCGAGGAGAAATCAATCTACAAATCAAATATTGCGCACAAATTATTGGTCACTGCATATTATCAAATTATTGGTTTACAGCTGCATATGTGTTAAAAATGATGTATCATGATACACATGCCAACTTGTATCAAATTCACGCTTTAAAAAAAAAAAATGCCTCACTTCATTAACATTTAGACTGATGCAAATAGGGAAATCTTATCATTCCCAGTCATTACTATCCACCTAGCCATAGCAGCAAACACACTAAGTCAAAATATTAACTATGCTAACTATCTAGCATGCTATATGAAGGTAAATAAGGATTTGCCATTAAATTGAATGCAACTGCTTTTGGACAAATTTTACTCCAATAGTCTACAGTTATAATGACATGGTCCCAGTGAAACCTTAATACATTTAATAACGCTTACAATAGTGACTAGGATGGCAGGAGGATAAAATGGTGAGGAAAAATTAATCATAAAATGCTGTGAACAATATTGAAATCATCCCAAGCCAGTAGATCGACATTAATTATATCTTAAAGAGCTTCCCCAAGCTGAATCTTGATAGTCTGACCTTCACTTGGAGTCAAAGTTTGCCAGTGATATTTGTTCCTTCATGCAGGCACACGGTGCTAAAAGCAGGACACTGGACGATCACATAATCCCTGCAACAGCTGATCGTAAATGTTGTCACCACAGAATGAAGTAGTGGCCCATACCAGAGCTGATTTTGACCTCTGCCCTTTTGACTGAGCCCTATTCCATTCTGCATGACTCAGTATATGAAATTAAGTATGTTAACCACACCTGACCATCGCATCCATATGTGCCATATGTTAAACATCTCAATCCCAGTTTAGTAAAACTTTTGTTGCTTCCTCCACTCTGCTGGGCAGGTTTTTCACTAGACTTTGGGACACAATCAGCATTTAAATTCATCCCAAAGGTGTTCAGTGGGGTTGAGGTCAAGACTCTGTGCAGACCACAGAAATTCTTCCAGCCCAATCGTGGCAAACCTTGTCTTCATGGGCCTACCGATGCACAACATGGCATTGTCATGCTGCGACACGATTCAGCCTCTTAGTTTTAGGTGAAAGAAAATCTTAATGCTACAGCATACAAAGACATTCTATTCAATTGAGTGGTTTACATTTCATTAGAATTTGTTGAAAACCTCTATATATATATATATATGTAAGGGTCAGGTGTCCATTTAGTTATGGTCAAATATATTTTTTGTGACAATCCCATTTTGAGATATGCCACCTTATCTTACCCTCACTTAAAATATTCAGAATGGTCCATTAATTATAAATGAAATACCTCATCAAGAGCCCACATGGTTAATTTAACTTTTAATTATGTTGAGTTTATATATGTAGAGACTTTCAGATTTCTTTTCTCTTTTAAAGAACTGACTCACTCCAGAAGTTTCTGGAGACTAAGGCTAGATTTGGATGACCTATGACAGGCATTTGGAACAATGCTGTGAGAAGATGTCACATCTCATCATAACTGCAGGAATACCGAAGTGGGAAATTCAGAGCCATTATGGGACTATTCCATTGAGATAGACTGTTGTTGCTCATCATAGCTGTGTAGCAGCAAATTTTCGTCATGCATCGCTGGAATGTTAGGTATTATCCGTGAACACATCTGAACGAGAAAACCCATTTCCTGAACCCACTCATTTTGCTGAGGTCTGACTTTCTTGACCTTGGCTCTGCCTCTGCCCTTTTTCCAAGGACACTCGGTTTTATTTAAAATCCTACAAAATAGTACAGAGAATTTAATGTCCCCATTTAGAAAGCCTGTAGAAAATCAACCTGGATCCATAGCTAAAGACAAGGTCATGACTATCAGGGTTCTAATCTTTGAAACAGAGTTATATAGACATAGGAAATGAGAGCCTTGAGCATGTTACATCCCTAGTGAGGCCTGTGTGGATATGCTTCTATGTAACTAATTTGAATCATCACAAAACTCAAATGCTTCCTCGATTGATGTTCATAGCAGGAGCTCCCCATGGACTGTCGACTGTCTGATCCATAACAGGATATATGCACACTAGCTTCTAAAACTCACAGTCCAGCTCCAATTCAATTACAGCGAGGCCACGGAATGTCACACAGAGCATTCCACTGGTACTTGCCACACACCACCTCTGGCTGCACACCACGGGTCGCCCAAAGGTGACAAATGCATCATTGGTGGTCTTCAAATCAATGCCCATGAATGTCCTTCAACTGAACATGTGTTTGTTTATGCTCGGGCCCCATGCTGCAATGTAGCTGATGTTTTCCCTTATACAAATATTGTCATGTATGCTGCAACTGTAACAGTGTTCAATGTGCAGATTATTAGGAAGGAGTCCAAGAATTACAATCCAATGTTATAGATGGGGAATAGTGCACAGACAAAAACAATGTAATTCTGTCAATTACTGACATAGAAACAGTCCAGGATCAAATCAGCATGAATCACACAATTCGAGATACGATGGGAAACATGGAATAGAAAAGAATGCACGAATGCAAGAATGCAACTCATGACAATGCACAAATCAAAGGTGTATAGATACGGACTAATTAAGGGAAAAGCCTGAGTAGTAGCCTTACAATCCAAATTCCAAAATAGTTGGGACACTGTGTAAAATGCAAATAAAAACAGACTACAATGATTTGCAAATCTCATAATTCTATATTTTATTCATAGAAGAACATAGAAAACATATCAGATGTTTAAACTGAGGAAATGTACAATTCTAAGAGAAAATTAAGTCATTTTGAATTTGATGCCTGCAACATGTCTAAAAAAAGATTTGTGATGGAGCAACAAAGGTCTGAAAAAAGTAAATGTTATTCAAATGAAACAGATGGAAAAACATTTTGCAACTAATGAGATTAATTGACAACAGGTCAGTAAGATGATTGGGTATAAATAGCGTATTTTAGAGAATCAGAGTCTCTCAGAAGTAAAGATGGGCAGAGCGTCGCCAATCTGTGAAACACTGTGCCTACAAATTGTGGAACAATTTCAGAATAATGTTCCTCAATTTCAAATCACAAAACAGTTGAATATTTTCTCATTTACATACATAATAATCAACAAAAGTTTCAAAGAATTCGTATAAATCTCAGTGCACTCGACAAGGGTGAAAATCAATATTGAATGCCTGTGATCTGACCTTATTTTTTCCTTAAAATTGTATATATATTCTAAATGTAAACATTTTATTTATTTTCTGTTTGTTTTATTGTGAATAAAACATGAATTTATGAGATTTGCTAATCATTGCATTCTGTTTTTATTTACAATTTTGCACAGCATCCCAATGGTTTTGGAATTCGGGGATGTAAGTACTTTAAGACAATTTTTAAGCATCATTTATTTTTCAGAGTATTTTTTTCTTTTGGGAAAGTGTCACTTCAGCATATTTTAATCCAGAATACAGTACTTCTTACATCACAACATTTTAGAAAACACATGTTTCCTGCTAGTAAACAAATACATTTAGTTAAACAAGAACAGGGGTATGGAGAAAACAGTCTTTAATAAAAAAAGTAACAAGCAGAGCAAGACAGAGCAATGGGGGCAAAGGCAAAAACACAGTCAGAAAAACAGTCCAGGGTCTTAACACAGGCAAACAGGGCAATGCAGGCAGAGACAGAACCAAATCCAAAAACAGTACAAAAAGTCAGGCACGGCAAACCAAGCAATAGAGGGCAGAGCAAAAACACAAACAATGAACCAGTCTAGAGTTCAAACCAGAACAGAGGCAGTGCTGTACAGGGGTCAGGGTCAGGATCAGGATCAGGAGTAGAGAACAGCAACTAGAACATGCAGGGTGGCGAGAAATATCCCAGATGACAAGTTACTGAACAACACAAGAACTTTGAGGATGGATTTGGACTGCAATATATCAACAGTCTACAACAGTGGCTCAGGACCACTAGGTACTTTGAATCGGCGTTCACTGCACAATGATGGAACTGTAATGAATGGACATTCGGTGCCAGGCAGATGAGGATGGGTTCCCTTTTGAGTCTGGTTCCTCTCAATGTTTCTTTCTCATACCATCTCACAGAGTTTTTCCTTGCCACAGTCACCAGTGGTTTGCTCATTAGGGATAAAATTTGAATTATAAGGAACAAACTTATGCATGTTTTATTACCGCATTATCCCTGTAACAGTGGTGGACAGTAACAAAGTAAATGTAATTCGTTACTGTAGCTGTAGCTGTAGTTAAGTAGCTTTTTTATGTACCTGTACTTTACTGAAGTATTTCCATTTGGGGAGACTTTCACTTTCACTTCACTACATTTCAAAATCAAATAGCGTACTTTTTACTCAACTACATTTTGTGAAATCAGTCATTGTTTTTTATTTATAAGTGGATAAAAATGTTACTGGTCAAGCACGCAGCAAGCCACCAATCAGGGTCGAGCGCGTGCTCTGTTTGAACTTGTTTTAATTGGCGTTTGGTGGTGTCTACTTATCACCAACATACAGTTCGGCATCAGTTTAACAGCAAGCAGAACATTTTGAGAGGAATAAAGGATGGAAGAAACTCCTGAATCTAACTCACCACAACACCTGTGGCCTGATTTGTAGTTCAAAAGAAGGTTTTGGGCTCATGATAATTGTAATAGATATCAATCAGTGTTTGACTCATTAATATCATTCTATTAATAGACTGGTGTGTTAAGAGTAACATTAGAGTCTTTTCACATAAACTCAGTTGATTAATAAAGAGTCTTGTGACAAAAATGCTAATGGGAACATAATAGCCATAATAAATTATAGTACATCTTAAAGCAAATATGTTTGAACTTTTACTCAAATTGTACCTACTGTATATCTACTTTAACTCAACTACATATTTTGTTTCATCCCCCCCCTCTGCTGTGTAAAGCTTCTTTGAGGCAATATCCATGACTGAATTAAACTGACAACAGTCAGAGAGTAAAGATGTATGAGATCCCATGTTCAATTATGGGCATTAATGGGTATGGCAGCAAAGTGGCAGTGCCAATGCAAGTCTTCTAATTGATATTTTTTAGTCTGAGGAGGAATTTTAAATAATATGGAGAATGCACAGTTTCTTCCTAATTCCTACTGATAAATTATAGAGAAAATAAGAGCACATAATCCAGGAATGACATAGATCGGCAGCATATGACCTATTTACATTTATATTTATGGCATTTAGCATACACCCTTACCCAGAGCGAATTATAATTATCTCATATTTATACAACTTGAGGGTTAAGAGTCTTGCTCAGGGCCCCAGCAATAGGAGCTTGGTGGTGCTGGAATTTAACCTTTTGATCCAAAGTCCAACATCTTAAATATAGAGCTAAATGTATGGATTTTGGAGGATGGAAACTTGGCAGTGTGCCACCTGTTACATAGAGCTTTTGGTAAGGAGTTTGAGTAAAACTGGTAAATAGGAACTGAAGAGAAAAAAGAACTGACGAATATTAAATATTAAAAAACAAGAATGGAACGTAAATGAGAGCCACTGTGCTAGTCGTGTAGAGTCAAAACTGGTTTTCGATTTATAGTGATGAATATGCTAATGCTCTATACAATGAAGTGCTATCTAAGAAGCTTTTCTTTTCCTTTTTTCCACAGCACTGTCCTTTACTTACAACAACTGCATCAATTTTGGAGGTGTACTGCCTGAGCTCCATTGCCGCACAGTTGATCCAAGGATAAGTGAATGCAAATAACACGCTGCTAGGAATGACCTTTTCAGGATTTATTTCAGCTCTCATTTGTAAAGTTTAATTTCGGAATACATACATCGCCGACCAAACAATAACAGTCAATGGGAAAGTTAGAAAAGTTACAGACCCTTGGCAAAACACCAGATTAACAAGCAGAATTTTTTTTTTTTACATTTTGCTTTTGTTTTAATCCATATCCTAATAAGAACACATTCAGTGATGCACTTTGTCTTTTCATTTTGAGAGAATAGCCATCTGACATTATTACCCCTTTTTTCATCCTAGCTTTAACTCTGTGTCTTTCTTTCCTCCCTCTCGCTCTATTTTTTCCCTCTCCCTCTTTTTCCTCCACAGCTCCACACAGTACTAATTGAAGTGGTTAATTAACTGAAAAAATGCATTAACACCTTTCCGGGCCATTAGGATATGCAAGTGAAGGTGTGTGTGTGTGTGTGTGTGTGTGTGTGTGTGTGTGTGTGTGTGTGTAAAAGAGAATGTGTGCATAAAACTCTTGCCCCAGAATGCATCACATTTCCCTGTTAGCTGCCACTGTAGGAACCAGAGCAGGCATTGATAGAGTACAAGGAAGATGATGATGATGAGGAGGAGGAGAAGGAGAAGGAGGAGGAGGGGAAAGAGGAAGGTGACCACAGATGTCAAAATACAAAATTTGACCAATCAGACAGTTATATTTCTTTGTTTTTTCTTTTTTGTCTCATCAAAGCTCTATGGAGCTGGTATTAGAATGGAGCAAAGATTTACTGTGAATAGAAGAATATAAGAAGTAGGTATAAGAAGTAGGTTTCATATGGCATTTTACTGAATGTCTTACATTATGAAATGCAACCAAAAGGTGCTACACTAATTGCCAAATGTTTGCGGTCATAATCATGAGCATCACATTCCACATTTAGTCCCAATTTGCTTTTAGAATTCCCTCCTCTGGAAGATGTTCCACTAGATTTTGAAGTGTGTTTGTGGAGATTTGGGCTCATTTAGACAAAAGGGTATTGGTAAAGTCAGGTACTGATGTAGGGGAGGTGAGGAGGCCTGGTGTGCCGTCAGTTCGATAGATTGAATTGAAGTCTGAGATCTATAGCAGAAGATCTTCCACTCCAATCCATGTAAAGCATATCTTCATGGAATTTGCTTTGTGCATGAGGGTATTGTCATGCAGGAACAGGTTTGGGTCTCCAACCTCCATCTCCATCTAACTGTATTCAGCTTTGCGATAACAATTTGGGAAAGAAGCACATGTGGCTGGGAAATTCAGGTGTCCCAATACTTGTTTATTTACTTGTTTATATAGTGTATTAAACTTACATGCTGTGTATCTTTACTATTTGTCCTTTATATAGGAAGATATCATGTGTGGTTAGCTTTTAGTCCATTTAATGATCCTTAAAGTCCAATTCTATACCAAAATCCATACTTAAGTGTAAATAACACATTGCCACTCAAGTGTCAAGGAAGAGTACAGGTTGGTACCTTTTCTAAAAGTGCATTACGTTGTGCATCTGGTGCTGCAGCTGCAGCTGCATTTGAAAGTAAAACTAGACAGAGCACACAATATAGTGAGAAGATGGAGGAAAAGCTGTCAAGAATGATGTCCAACACACATACACACTTCTCATACATCTCATGCTAGTGTTATTAGTAAACATAAAGATTCGTATCTCTTTAGACAGCTGAACGCAGCTCTGTCAGATGGCGCCAGCATGGCAGCTAGAGGCTTCATAATACCCAGGCTGTTGGTGTCCACATGACCAGTAACAGCTCGCTACTGGAACCGCTGGCCAGTGACATCTTCACATACAAAGACAATCGCTCGCTTATGCTTCCTGTCCTCCTCCTACCCCTGTTTCAGCCTCTGCCGCAACAAACCAGCCTTTCTCACAACCCCTACACAATAGACAGAATGTGCCAACCAGTGTGTATAAGGGTATGTGTGAAACGGACGAAGTGAGAGAACATGAATGGTGACTTTGGGGCCACTTCTAGCAACAAAAAACCCCAACAAAAACTCCCCTCATTTGAGCCCTTCTCAAAATGCCTGGCATGACTCGAACAACAAACATATATCTTTCCTTTTATTTTGTCTCGCTATTCGCAGTATTTCTATTAGCCCCTCTGTCATGGGGCTATTCAGTGTCATTGGCAGCCTTGACTGACTGTGGACTCCTTTGTACTGTGTTTGGGAGAACTATGTGTGCTGGCCCAAATATTCCCATCGTCAGCTGTGCCTCAAGAGCCCAGCCGCCCATCATGTTTTCTAGGGACAGGAACAATTTGTGCAAGCACTGATCAGTTATGTGACAATACTAAGTGGGGGCAATAGGATGCAGACAACAACTGCTGAAAGCACATGACCGACATATTCTTGATATCAGGGGGTTGGGGTGGACATTGTTCCCTTCAACACTCAAACAATGGCATATTCTGTTGCACGCATCTGAGCAGTAAAACAACAGCCCAATGTTGAGGACCTGAAAAGTGGTTCACACTCTAGCCGGAAGAAGTTGATTTGGGCCTGTCAGGATTATTTCCGTTCTTGTCTTCCTCTCTGGCTCTCTTTCATGCCTCTCTTTCATTCTCAAGTTTTACAATCTGGTTTGGCTCCTGGAAGGCACCTCTTCAGACTGTGTATAGCTATTTTGTTTCCTGTTAAGTCGTCTTTTTCCACCATTTAATTTAGGATCGCCTTTCCTCTGCAACGGCAAACTGGGTTTTTTTCTTAGTTCTCTTTATACTGCCTTTTTCTCTCTCTTCTGTGATAGAAGTTCCATGTCTCAATCTCCCAAATAATCCCTCAGACACGCAGCATGTGTAGTCCCGATCGTTACACAAACCTTTAAAACGTTATGCTATGTTTCTCGCAGCTGGTGCTTCAGACCCATTTAAAGAAAACACAAGAATCAATATTTCTTATTAGGAATCCCTGCTGATGTGCCTGAGGCTCAGTATTCTTTACCATCAGAGTTGTCATTCACTCTTTTTCCCTTAAAAACAAAAAATATTTTCCTTTGTTCCAATGGTACAATCGTCTATTGAGATTTATTATGTATCTAATGGCATTGCATTTCTAAGTAAATACTGTACAGCTGTAAAGTGAGTATGCATTCGATTGCAGTCCTTTAACGAAGGGCAAGATTTTAAGTATGACGTAAACCGGTTCGTGCTACGGAAGCTGTGTGTACCTTGCATTTTCACTATTCCCGAAAGTCCAACTATGTGCATATGTCTGTCGTGTAAATTTCTCTGTTAGTATTTCTGCATAGCGACGGCTGTATTTGTCCTTTTGCATTACACTGCGTATGACCCTGAGAGGACTGACTGGCTGTCAGAGGTGTAGCAGATACTGCAGTCCGATCTGAAATGTCTGCAATGGGAAATCAGAGGATGCAGTTGCAGTTGGCAGTGGAGGAAGAGTGATAGACACATTTGCACTAGGATTGTTTGGGAAGGAAGACAGGAGACAGACTTGCTGTCCTTGCCAGGGATAATTGGGCTGCATCTTTTGTTTCCTCATGGGTCCCTCTACTGCTGTTCACTCTCTCTGCCTCTATTTGCTTAGCAAAAAGAACTGTTTACTGGGGATGGTAGAAGGGGCCAATGGAAGGAGGTCGGGGGTGTGGGGGTTTAGCTTTTCATTGTGATTGATCGAGAAGGCCATGGGAAAGTACCACTGGAATAATGCACATATTTCATGGTCGTTTGTTTCGTCTTTTCTTTCAAATCTAGGCAGGTTTTTTTTTTTTAAACCTGGTATTATGAGAGTCTACCAGGATAAGTCCTGGAGTGGCACTAAAATTCACTATTCTATGAGTAAAGGGAGCAGTCAGATTGAAACTACCTGCTATTTACTCATTATGAACACAGAAAATGTTAGGATTTTCACAGAAACAAATAACAAGTGTTCACAATTAAAAATCATCCCTTTTGTGCACATTTGTTTTCAAATCACAAGCCCAAATCACAATATATTTTAAAGCCCCAGGGTAAAGATTCACAGAGGGAAATAATCAAACATTCATTTTCTGAGGGTTAGCAGGTTTAAGAGCTCAGACTGGTCAATTTGCTTGTGTAAGAAAAATCATTGCAAATAATGCACGTCAGACAAACAAAGGCACTTGTCTTCTCTCCTGCGATGGCTCCAGCGGATTCAGAGTCTTGTTCAAGTTTCCGGTCTCTCAGGAGCAGTAAAGAAGGTTGCATGTAATGTGAGATGGTAATTACTTATATGTCCACCCTCCCCAAGTTCTCTTGGACAGGAGACACCTTGGGTCTCATTAGATCACACGCTGGTGATCAATCCTTCCTCCTACACTAATCCACCATGCCATAAATAGCGTATCCCATTCCATGTGCCCAATGTTTATCCATATGCACTTTTGCCAGATCAATTTATTATTATTATCCTTGTGCCAATCCAGAAAAAAAAGTAGGAAGTGTATTTGATTTGGGATAAATTAAAAAGCCAATGAATTAGCTTCATTACGTTTACAAAATTAGGTTATTTATGCTAAGTACCAAAATTAGAGGGTATATACCACTTTTTAATCGATTTCTTTGAGGTCTATGCATTCCAAATGTTGAAAGAAAGCCCAACAACCTACTAAATATGTAGGTATTAAATATGTAAAATCTAAAATATACAGCAGAACAGAATGCTCATTCAATATTACTTACAATAAGATTAAAAAATGAGGTAAACCTTCTTCATTAGAAAACTGAAGGAAAACTGCACATGGTGGAGCATCCGATGTCTGATATTATTCTCACAAAGTTATGGCTGATTGCTTTGAATCCCCTGGATTTGTGGAGCTTTGAGATAACTCAACCTTACACCCTTCTACCTGCCACAAGGGGAAAAAAAGACGATTCTTCCAAATTCCCTGCTGAAAAGGTGAGGAAAAGTGTGATGCTAGGATTTGACCTAGACTCCTGATGTAATACTTTTAAAACCCATTTGTTTTTATTTGATTTTAATATGAAAACGTAAATACTGTATAAACTTGTTAATTCGGTCATATAGTGAAGCATTGAATTGTTGGGAAAGCTGAAATGCAGAAAAATAAAATGTCACTGTTTGAACTCTTTTTTTTTTTTTTTTTTCTCAATAAGCCAGTGCATAGTGTGGGCAGCTGCAGGCGATGAGGCTGTTCAAAGGAAAAAGACAACTCAGAGCATTGTGTCCATCACCAGAGAAAAGCATGACACATTTGTTTGAGAAGCAGGCAGACTTTAACACAGACAGATCGCTAATTCAGGATGCACATTCATTTCAATTGCAGCATGCATCAGATCAAAAATAATTCAACTTCAGTTTTAAACCAATAAAAAACAACTGGGTATATGTTTTTTTTTTGTGCATATGTGTGTGTGAGAGTGTGTATTCATTTGCAGCTATTTGTCAAAGAGCACTGAGCAGCTTCTGATTGAAGGGCCTATTAGCCAGCCCTGGGGAAACATGTTTACCTGCTGTCAGTTCAGCGGTATACATAGATCATTGTCATTTAAATGAGCGCTACAACAACCAAACAGAAAAGGTAATTACATTTTACCTTTCAGAGAGATAGAATTGATTTGGTTAGCAGGGGGAGCGCCTGTTCACAATTTGGTGATGAAGCTCTGTTTTAATATGCTCTGACAGCTAAATGGATTGGGAGCAGAGGAACATGGATGTCGCTTTATAGCTTGCCTAAACCAGGGGGAGAGGGGGAAAGGACATAAATTAAAACTTGGTGTAATCAGGCCAGAGTTGACCTAAACATTAGCGTGCAGAACAATCCGTACGCTGCTGACAAAATTCCGAAATGGCAACATTTCTCTGAATGCCAGCATGTGACAAAATGGAACAGTCTAGACAGATTCCAGTGTGCCAGCTGTATTCAGAGAGTGGCTGTCTTTTTTTTTTTTTTTTTTTTTTGTATGAGTGCCAGTAGAAATGTGTAAGTACAGTTTGCTAGAGAGGAGACAAGCTCAGGACTAGAATACATTTGATTAATTATACCATGTAAAGGTTGTCGTTTGAATATTTATCACCTTCATCTTTCAACTCGGAGACTTCAGAAGTCTTTTTATTGCTTTTAATATGAACAGAAACTCGCACTGGGAGTTCTCACTTTGGGAGGCTGTCACAGACTTCCCCATTCATATTTGATAGTTTCCTAAGAGCAGCCGCTTGTGCGGAAAATTTCCAAATGAAGCTGAAGCTTGGCTCTGCCAGCCACTGACCCATTTGTTTGCCCCTCACGTAGAATGAGAGCAACATTCAGCCTGGGCCAAGAGGCAACAGCGCCCGGTTTAGATGTCTGTCTTTCTTTTTCTGCGTTCCCTCCATTCATTCATCCTTCCTTTCGTCTTCTTTTTCCTCCAGCTCGCCTTCCTTCATTAACGATCACCCAGATGTGCATTCGGTTCAGACTAAAATCAGCCTGTGTTTACTGCGGGCAGCTGGAGGACACATAGTTCTGCAGCAGGGAACTCTATTATGAATTCCATTTTGACTCAGAAGTTATGCTTATTATGGTTCCTACTTTCATGTACAAACAGAATAGCGAATAACAAAGCATTAGTTTAGGAACATGGGTTTGAGCCCGTATTGGAAGATGGCAAATAGGCAATAGACCACCAGAGAGTCTAATTACCATTTTGTCATGGAGAGAAATGTAATGCACATATCTGGTATCTGAAATCAACGCTAGCGCTATGGATCTGTTTTATGTCCAGCTTCTAGATTTTCTCTTAAAAGGAGAAGATCCTGATAATTCCACATATCGAGGGAGTGAATGAATGAAGGATGGAAATACATTTGTTAAAGTATCCTGAAATAAGTAAAACAGTTAAATAGATCATATCTTTAGAAAATTGAATATTACATTGAACACACAGATGCACACACACACACAAACACACACACACACACACACACACACACACACACACACACACACACA
>JAAIIK010000042.1:3849384-3861578 GCA_014706435.1 Silurus glanis | reverse complement strand
ATATATATATATATATATATATATATATATATATATATATATATAATTTTGATATAATTTTGATATTTTAGCATGTGCCAATGTAACTAAAACCAAGTAAGAGACTGTTCTTTTTCCCTATTTTAATTTTAAAATGTTAAACAAATTAACCCATTGTACAAAATCCATTTTAAGGCTCAATAATGGCAAAAATGTACAAAAATGGTCAAATTACCAAATTGTCAGAGAAGATTATATCTCAATTTCTGTTTTTCAATTTGTGTGTAAGAAAAGGTGCAGAAAATCTAAGACAACAGAAGTTAAAAATCATTGAACACCCTGACCCAGATGATTAAGTACAGTTTGAACTAAACACTAATCAAGTCCAGTTGAGACCACTTCAAATAGTTGACAAGCTGACAAAATCCATAATTCAGCATTACAATTTACTGTCGGCCATAGACTCTGTACAGGTTAAATCATATTTGTTTTGTTTTTTATTTAATTATGTGTCTGTGTTTAACCACCCTATTTGCATTGGATTTTAGTGACCTGCGAGCACACAGGAGCTTTTCCTGAACCATGCTATATGGAATGAAAGATGGCAGTGACATCTGCAATGGCTCGCCCTTTCCAGAAACCCCTTAAACCAGTTAATATGCTGATGAGAAGTATTGAATATGAAAGTTGGATTGGGAAAAAGTGTAATGCCAAGACTAACTCTAGCATTATTTCTATATTTTTTTTTTATTTTATATTTATATATTAACCTGTAGTATTTAGTGGAAATAAAATTAGATAAAACCAAAGTTTCTTTACCGGTTCTGTCTCCAGGAAGATGCAGCTCTACCTCTGCCATGTTAATCAACATTGTATGTGACTCTCAGGACACGCCTCGTTCTCCGTAGTGTTGTGATACGTCGTTTTCACGTAGCAGCAGTGGTGCTGAGAGAACGCGCTTGAGAAACAGTTTAGTGAGGAGAAATCAATCTACATATCAAATATTGGTCACAAGTTATGGGGCCTTTTCTACATAATAGAAAAAGTATTGCGCATCTACTAATAATTATATATATAATTTTACTGATGCAAATATGTAAAAAAACTTTGTTCGCATTCGATGCGCCACATCGTTCACTTTAATGCCGATGCCCCGATGCGAATCAGTGAATCTTACCATCCCTACTGTAAATAAATTACAGTATAAGGTTTGGTGTCTTTTTACAACCCAAAGTATACCCACAGCATTTTAGCATGTGTGCAAATACCATGAAGATTAATTTCATATAAACATCTAATAGTAGATGTTGAATAAACATTTACAGCATTCCTGCATACTGAATAATAAAAATCCAAAACTCTTATGAAACAGACATAAGAGAATGTCTGGAAGGGATTCATACACACCACGTCACACACTCATTCACTACAATTTCGAGTCATCAGTCTACCTACACACGTTTCCAGTGGTAGGAGAAAACCAGAGTATCAAAGGGAATTCAGAGGAGTAATTATGTCATTTAACTTTACTAGCTTTACTAGTAAAGCTTTACTAATAGCTTTACTCTGGTTAGGGTTGTGGTGGAGCTGGAACACTGGGTTCAACACACACATGCATATATATATATACAGTGAGGGAAATAAGTATTTGAACACCCTGCTATTTTGCAAGTTCTCCCACTTAGAAATCATGAAGGGGTCTGAAATTGTCATCGTAGGTGCATGTCCACTGTGAGAGACATAATCTAAAAAAAAAATCCAGAAATCACAACGTATGATTTTTAAACTATTTATTTGTATGATACAGCTGCAAATAAGTATTTGAACACCTGTCTATCAGCTAGAATTCTGACCCTCAAAGACCTGTTAGTCTGCCTTTAAAATGTCCACCTCCACTACATTTATTATCCTAAATTATATGCACCTGTTTGAGGTCGTTAGCTGCATAAAGACACCTGTCCACCCCATACAATCAGTAAGAATCCAACTACTAACATGGCCAAGACCAAAGAGCTGTCCAAAGACACTAGAGACAAAATTGTACACCTCCACAAGGCTGGAAAGGGCTACGGGGAAATTGCCAAGCAGCTTGGTGAAAAAAGGTCCACTGTTGGAGCAATCATTAGAAAATGGAAGAAGCTAAACATGACTGTCAATCTCCCTCGGACTGGGGCTCCATGCAAGATCTCACCTCGTGGGGTCTCAATGATCCTAAGGAAGGTGAGAAATCAGCCCAGAACTACACGGGAGGAGCTGGTCGATGACCTGAAAAGAGCTGGGACCACCGTTTCCAAGGTTACTGTTGGTAATACACTAAGACGTCATGGTTTGAAATCATGCACGGCATGGAAGGTTCCCCTGCTTAAACCAGCACATGTCCAGGCACGTCTTAGGTTTGCCAATGACCATTTGGATGATCCAGAGGAGTCATGGGAGAAAGTCATGTGGTCAGATGAGACCAAAATAGAACTTTTGGGTCATAATTCCACTAAACGTGTTTGGAGGAAGAAGAATGATGAGTACCATCCCAAGAACACCATCCCTACTGTGAAGCATGGGGGTGGTAGCATCATGCTTTGGGGGTGTTTTTCTGCACATGGGACAGGGCGACTGCACTGTATTAAGGAGAGGATGACCGGGGCCATGTATTGCGAGATTTTGGGGAACAACCTCCTTCCCTCAGTTAGAGCATTGAAGATGGGTCGAGGCTGGGTCTTCCAACATGACAATGACCCGAAGCACACAGCCAGGATAACCAAGGAGTGGCTCTGTAAGAAGCATATCAAGGTTCTGGCGTGGCCTAGCCAGTCTCCAAACCTAAACCCAATAGAGAATCTTTGGAGGGAGCTCAAACTCTGTGTTTCTCAGCGACAGGCCAGAAACCTGGCTGATCTAGAGAAGATCTGTGTGGAGGAGTGGGCTAAAATCCCTCCTGCAGTGTGTGCAAACCTGGTGAAAAACTACAGGAAACGTTTGACCTCTGTAATTGCAAACAAAGGCTCCTGTACCAAATATTAACATTGCCTTTCTCAGGTGTTCAAATACTTATTTGCAGCTGTATCTTACTAATAAATAGTTAAAAAAATCATACATTCTGATTTCTGGATTTTTTTTTTTAGATTATGTCTCTCACAGTGGACATGCACCTACGATGACAATTTCAGACCCCTCCATGATTTCTAAGTGGGAGAACTTGCAAAATAGCAGGGTGTTCAAATACTTATTTTCCTCACTGTATATATATATATATAATAGGGCAGATTGTGATTGGTTTTGCTAAAAGGATGGAAATGGCAGTGGTAAACACTTATTTTAAGAAGAAGGAGGATCATAGGGTGATATATAAGAGTGGAGGAAGGTGCACACAGGTGGACTATGTTCTATGTTGGAGATGCAAACTGAAGGAGATTGGAGATGGCAGGGGACAGTGTAGCTAGACAGCATCGGATGGTGGTCTGTAGGATGGTTTTGGAGGTGAAGTAGAAGAGGAGGAAAGTGAGGACTGAAAGAAGAATAATATGGTGGATACTTAAGGAGGAAGACTGTAGGATGAGCTTCAGGGACAGGGGCTCAGTGTTGGTGAAGAGGTGCTGGATGATTGGGCAACTACTGCAGAAGTGATGAGGGAGACAGCTAGAAAGGCACTTGGTGTGACATCTGGAAATAGAAAGAAAGACAAAGAGACGTGGTGATGGAATGAGGAAGTGCAGGAGAGCATAAGGCGAAAGAGGTTGGCAAAACAGAATTGGGATAGACAGAGTGATGAGAAAAGTAGGCAGGAGTACAAGGAGATGCGGCAGCAGGTAAAGAGGTATGTGGTGAAAGCCAAGGAAAAGGCATATGCTATAGGAGCTGTATGAGAGGTTGGACACTAAGGAAGGAGAAAAGGATTTATACCGATTGGCCAGGCAGAGGGACCGAGCTGGGAAGGATGTGCTGCAAGTTAGAGCAATAAAGGATGGAGAGGGAAATGTGTTGACTAGTAAGGAGAGTGTGTTGAGAAAATGGAGGGAGTGTTTTGAGCAGCTGATGAATGAGAAAATTGAGAGAGAGAAGGTTGGATGATGTGGAGATGGTGTAGCAGGAAGTGGATAGGATTAGTAAGGAGGAAGTGAGAGCAGTGATTAAGAGGATGAAGAGTGGAAAGTCGGTTGGACCAGATGACATACCGAGTAAAGGGTAATTAAAGAGAATAAAGAGTAGTGGAAGCCAGGCTGAGAGAAGAGGTGACCATCTGTGAGCAACAGTATGGTTTTATGCTGAGAAAGAGCACCACAGATGCATTATTTGCTTTGGGTATGTTGATGGAGAAGTATAGAGAAGGTCAGAAGGAGTTGCATTGTGTGTTTGTGGATTTAGAGAAATCGTACTACAGGGTGTCGAGAGAGGAGATGTGGTATTGTGTGAGGAAGTCAGGTGTGTCAGAGAAGTATGTGAGGGTGGTGCAGGACTTGTATAGAGACAGTGTGACAGCAGTGAAGTGTGCAGTAGGAACAACAGACTGGTTCAAGGTGGAGGTTGGACTGCAGCAAGGATCGGCTCTGAGCCCTTTCCTGTTTGCAGAGGTGATAGACTGGCTGACAGACGAGGTTAGACAGGAGTCTCCGTGGATTATAATGTTTGCGGATGATATTGTGGTTTGTGGTGAGAGTAGGGAGCAGGTTGAAAAGAGCCTGGAGAGGTGGAGGTACACGCTGAAGAGAAGAGGAATGAAAGTCAGTAGGAGTAAGACAGAGTACATGTGTGTGAATGAGAGGGAGGGCAGTGGAGTGGTGTGGTTGCAGGGAGGAGAGGTGGAGAAGGTGGAGGAGTTCAGGTACCTGGGTTCAACAGTGCAAAGTAACGAGCAGTGTGTAAGAGAAGTGAAGAAAAGAGTGCAGACAGGGTGGAGTGGGTTGAGAAGAGATATATATATATATATATATATATATATATATATATATATATATATATATATATATATATATATATGATGATGGAAAGGATGTCATTAATAAATGTTTCGTTGAAGGTTTTAATTTCGCCTCTTTTATATTTTTTCAATTTTTATTGTTAATATAAATGGTCAAAAAGAAATTTGCTGCATTAATTACACATTAATAAAAATATGTGCCATTAAAATTAATTTGCGTTAAATAGACAGACAGACAAACAGACAGACAGACAGACAGACAGACAGACAGACAGACAGACAGATAGATAGATAGATAGATAGATAGATAAATTCCTTTTTTCCCATGTGCCATGGAGATCTTCTACTCCAGCCCATGTAAATCACGTCTTCATGGAGCAGGCTTTGTGCATGGGGCATTGTCATGCTGGAACAGGTTTGGGTCTAATAGTTCAGGTAAATGGAATATGTAATGCTACTGCATCCTATCTAATTGCGTGGTAACAGTTTAACCCCCATATGGATGGAAAAGTCAGGTGTCTCAATACTTTCACCCATATAGTTTGTATCCTCGCTCTCAAATCAGATTGGTTATACATATACCAAGAATTACAAGAAGGGCCCAAATGTTTGGATATGAATGATCTTTCAAATAGACATATGTACGACATGTTTGGCTTTGTATTTATGTTTTTGTTACTGGAGTTTTTAACCAATGAATTATGAGCAGTATTACCATCCACAGCTGAGGTGCAACAGCCTTCTGGATATGGATGATATGAGGATAGACGTGAAATGAGGACTGAGAGGGGTGAGTGTGATGATGGGGGCTGTTTCCGACAGGCCCATCCTCTTTAATTCATCATCATTTGGCATTTTAATGGCCTGACGCGGCTGGCAGTACTGAGGAACTGCTGTGTGTGTGTGTGTTTGTGTCTGTCTCTCTCTCTCTCTCTCTCTCTCTCTCTCTCTCTCTCTCTCTCTCTGACCATCTTTCTCTCCATTTCACTTGTCCGCCTACAACTGTTGTCGCAGTGTCGCTCTCTCCCACTGCAGATGCCACGCTGGCGCGCTTCCTGCTGGCACGGAAAGGCCAGATTGGTACCGGGATCAGCTCCAAGATGTCCAAGATCCGCTTCAGATTCAGGAAAGTCAAGCAGGACAGACATGAGCTGTGACAGATTTACTGTGCATATTGCAGAACTGAAATGCACTTTGTTTTTGTTGCAAGTCTGTATGCAAATAATTTGTATTGTGTGTGTGTGTGTGTGTGTGTGTGTGTGTGTGTGTGTGTGAGAGAGAGAGAGAGAGAGAGAGAGAGAGAGAGAGAGAGAGAGAGAGAGAGAGAGAGCTATGTTAGGCTAGGTTTTGCAGTGTGGGTCTAGGATGTTACCCAATTTAGGCAGTGTACTATTACTGCACAATAGGGCTGCAACCCAATGTCACGATCTGTACAGGTGTGGGGTATTGGCCTGAGACAGAAGTGCTGTTGTATTTTATTAGTTTGCTTTTTAAGCCCAGAGAATGAATCCCAGAAGCAGAAATGGTAGCACCTAAAGTCTTTATCACACTAATTCATAATTGGCCTCAAATAATGAGAATGCATGTGACTGTTTTTGTAACATAAACCTAAAACTTTTTTATTTTTTTAGTACCATGTGGTGCAGAGAAAAGGAGAAATTTTGAAACTTGGAGTTGGTGACTCTGGGACGTCATCGATTGTTTTGGAACTAGTGCGAGCTCATTTAGAACCCCTTGCCATTAGTTATAATGGAGCAGTGAAGTGGTGCAATAGAAGCCTTTGTTGTAAAAACCTTTTATAAAAATAGTGATAGTGTGAGGAAGGGAATTTCGGCGTCATTACCAGTTAGGAAGTCATGATTGTGTCCCCATGCGATTACAACATAGGTTTCGAAGAAACGGCTCAACACGGCGACGATGAAGCGTGCTGTGGAACCCTGCTTCCCTGACCAAGCAGCTGCTATATAGATGCTGTCTCATGTCAACATGGTCTTTTCTGCATGAAATAAAAACTTCACACTCGCATGGCTTTTTATTTGCTTCCCACTACATGCCTCTAGTCTCAATTTTCCCTACATACTCCTTTTTAATCTGCTAATGCAAGGCGTGTCTGATTTGCATTGGAAGATATATTTCTCCACTTTAGAGAAACAACCGTCACTAGCAGGGAATCTCAGGTCTGAGTTGCATTACCCGGCTCTGGCACCTCTGCTCTTCAACTTCATCAATCGTGATTCCCTGGGCGCCTTGCAGCTTCACTGCCAAACAGACCCCAGGCCTTTAAAAAGAGATGTGTGTGTGGGGGGTGGTCGGGGGAGATTATTAAATTATCTCCAGCTACACAAAATGAAATATGACAGGCTCCCAGTGAGCATACCTTAGGCTCATGTCAATGTCAATGAAAGGATACCAGGCTATTAAAAGCTTTGGTCCTCAGTTTAGTTAACCTCTTTCCTTGCAGTGTGTGAAACATAGGGGATTAAACTGTCCACTACTAATGGGATGTGATCACAGGAAAAATGTTGGAACAACTTTGGAGAAATGTTCTCTGCCTCAGACAGGAGATGGTAGAACTGTTGTCATTTACAAGTGATTCGTCTGGTGCATAACGGCTTGGTCAATTCTCTGCCACATATCGATGCTTGGTTGATACTCTGTAGGGATGAAGGTTACCATGAGGACAGAAAGATTGTATAGAGAAGCCTTTGAGACACACATAACGCTTTATAGTTTTTTTCTCAGTGGTTAAGGCACTGGGTTGCTAATTAGAAGGTCAGAAGCCCCAGTATCGACAAGATGGGACTCTAGGGCCCTTCAGCAAGGCCCTCAGCCCTTTGTCCTTCAGGGATGCTGAATCATGGCTGACCCCAGCTTTGTAAAAAAAATAGTTGGGATATGCAAAGAAAAGAATTTCACTGTGCTGTCATGTATTTGTGCCAAATAACGGCTATTCTTCTACTCAAATGTTGGGAAATAATGTCAGTTGTTCTGTGCAGCAAACAATAACAAACACATCTAATGTGTGCTGTGAACAATGGTGAACTATTTTTGGGGATTTCTTTTTGGTTTCTTTCTTTCTTATCACAAACACTAAGTATCACTATGTGTCTAATTCAAATTGTGTAACATTTGAACAATGTGCATTTTTTTTTTAAATTTGTTGAGGCTTTGTATTCTCGTCTCTTCACCTCTTTACTCCTGTCCCGTTTCCATGGTAGTAGGAAACAAGAAAGGGTATAATTTGAACCCAGACCGAGTGTTCACTAATGGAGCGCTGTGATGTAAATGCCACCAGAATTAAAGATTCTATTAGATCTCATATCTCGGTTCTGTGTTCATTTTGTGTCTTGTTAATGAATTAAAGATTTTGAAGGTTAGCTCAAATCCTAGTCTAATTGCATCTTTCTGAAGTCATGTTGTGATGATTAAAGCAGATATCAATTGGATATATACAGTATGTATCAAATATGGTTTCAAAAATGTGTATCAAAAATGAAGGTTTAGAACCAAGTTATTAGAATGCAAAAGGAAATTTGTGTCTTATTCATATCCAGTCATAAAAAAGCAAGCCCAAGATAGAGCTTCAATTTTTCTTCATTTTTGTGCAGCAGCTGCACCTCGCATTTGCGTCTGTCATATCGGGCCAACTGTAATCAAGTTCCGATTCAGAAATCATTTAACCAAGCACTCATGTCAACTTCCATCCATGTGCCTGGATTATTTCAAGTCAGTCTCTGTACACTCTCTTGATACCACAAGAAGTGCATTATACCTGGTCTGCCCATGGACACAGAAATGTAACTATAAAAGAAGATAAGCATTCTGAATTTTGTTGAGCTGGTGTGTACCTGAATATTGGCATTCTTTAACTTCATCCTCAGAGTTCAGGAGACTTTCCGCATTCGCACACTTTTTTATGATATTTTATTCTATAAATGATCATAGCTCTTGTAACACAGCACCTAATCCACTTTCTGTCTGTGGAATCAATATGGGTCTTCTGATGTTTTAATTTATCAACACGAAAACAAGTCGTGTACTCTGGTCAAAGGCCAGGCAACAGCACGATAGGAAAAATCGTCAATAATCATACAGTTGAATGTCAGCTTAAAAGAGGGAATAATAAAAAGGAATAGAAAAACCCAAACACCTCGTTTCCGCAAGAGACAGGATTCTCGCGGTGCATTGTTCTGGTGAAATGCCAAGTGTTAATAGCCAGTTGGTATGTTGTTAACAACAGAAAGTGAAACGTTGCACTGTTTGTGTTGCAGTGGTCGGAAAACCCGGCTGGTGACAAATTCTGCCTTGTGGTTAATGTGGGAAGCCTTTCTTAATTAAATTTCTCATATCTATTTATTTTAAATTAACTACAGTAATTATGGTGTATAGAAGACAATGAATTTCTTCAGTGAATCATAAAATCACAGATTTTTTTTTTTTTTTTTTTTACTGCAGTGCACTTAATTCTAAATACGAGGTTCCTCAGAACAGTTTTGACTCTAAACTTTTAGAATAAGTAAAGGTCATGGTTTTGTTTGCTCATTTGAGAGACCCCCTTTTTTTGTGTGTGTGTGTGTGTGTGGGGGGGGGGGGGGGGTGGTAGACTTATCCGACTTAATCCACCTCGTAATACCACCACTATCATGTCGCAATTATAGAAACCATCAGTACAATACAAAAATGCAATATAACAACACATGGCATTACAGAGAGAGAGGAATTTCGCACATGGATGAAAATTATCCATATGGGTGAATACCATTTTACTAAAGCAAGAAATCCAGTTAAGGCTCCAATCCTCTACACTACAACCGCAACTGTGCCACCTAAAACATCTGGAGCAGTTCAGAATCAATATTTGTCTAACAACATGACAAAAACATTAAAATGTAAATAAAATACAACCTACTCCCCGGAGAGATGCAGACTCATCATTTGCACCGCTCCTCAGAAGCTGTAATCCAGTAGTACTGCTTGTATTCGCTGGTCTGGAAGTGGCGAACAAACCCTTTCCCGGGCTGAGACAAGCTAGCTAGCTTTGAGGTTGGCCGACCTCCTCACGATGTCTAGATTTTCTGGAAAATTTATTTTTAAGTATGTACGACCAAATTAATTTCTCATCCTCCGTAGGCATAAAAAAGTCTAACTCAGATGTACTGATGTGTGCTGACCTACAGACATGTTTTGCCAGTCGAACTTGTTTGTAACAGTTTCCCTATGACCAACCAATCAGAGGAGGGAAAAATGCTGACGCTATTCCGGGCCAGCAAGCTGGTGCTGTGAGGCGAATATGAAATCTGATTGGTTAATGAAACAGAGCTATTTCTTGAGGAGAATATTGTAAAAAAAAAAGGCCAGCATTACAGACTTTGCAGGCCCTGGGCAAATTAGATTGACATGGCAGCACATAGAGGCTGAAATCTGATTGGACAAAAAATCTAACCTCCACATACACGTACTGGAAGCAGTGCAGCCAAGAGAAACGCTACGAAATGAAGAAAAAAAACTGTTGGGAATAAATTAATACAATTTCATGGAACAAATATTAGAATTTAGGTTGTAAATGTAGGTCAGTGCTTCTGATAGTGTTTAGGCCAGCAGAGAAGGCTTTGCTGGCCCTGACCGCCCACCACTGCGTAAGAACAATATAAAGTAACCTTTACTGCTCACGAATGTCTGACAATGTGTGTGTCAAATTCTTTAAAAATGTAAAAGATTTTCATTGGTCCTTTTGGGTGAACACTTATACACTAAAAGAACAAATGTCTGTGGACACCTGACCATATGATTCATATGTGCTTTTTGAACATTTATTCCACTTTTAATCATCATTTGCTCTTATAATAACTTCTTCTTGGAAGATGTTCCACTAGATTTTGGAGTGTGGGTGTGGAGATTTGTGCTCATTTAGTCACATTAGTACTAGTAAAATCCGTTTCTGATGTAGGTGAGGTGAAGAGGCCTAAGGTGCATTCAGAGTTCCAATTCATCCTAAAGATGTATATGAAGCTTGTGTACAAGCGTGTGGTCATGTTGGAACAGGTCATGTTTGGGTCTCCAAGTTGGAGTGAAGGAAGTACAAATTTAAGGCTACTGCATCCAGACATACTATACAATTGTGTGCCTGCGACTTTGAGGTAACAGTTTGGGGAAGAACCACACATTGCTGGAAAATCGAGGGGTCCCAATACTTTTATTCATATATTGTGTGTGTGTAAAATGTGTACCTTAAAAACAAATGGTTAAACTTTCTGTCAAAGGAAGCTTTTCTTTCCAAGCAGTGTAATCTTCTACTCTGTGTTCTTTTCTTGTGGCAATTGGCGTACAATATCATATAAAAAACTCCAACATGACACTCTCAAGCATCCTTTAAAAAAAACTGATGATTGAAACTGATGATTACTGATGATTAAAAGTGTTTCCAGTTTCCAGACAAACAATCTTCAAAACATATGAAATGAAATGAGTTTTATTAGTATTTTTCTGCACAACAAATCATTCACTCACTCGCTCTCTAATTTATATTTTGCTGAAAGTTCTAAAAGAAATTTGTTCTTATAGTGTACAAGGCTGGATATAGGGAGCCCTACCAGCAGATGGTGCCGTAACTCTGGTGCTTTCAAAGGGCATGAACAAAATTGCAAAACCAAATGTTTTCTTGAACTTTTCAGACATTTTTCACACACGCTCAAACTGCATAAAGTCACTGACAGTTCTTAGGTCAAAGTTGTAATTTCTGTTTCGCAAATGTTTCGCAAAGGCGAGGTTTTGTTCGAAAAGAATTCCGGCTTTTCTTCTCAAAAATGTCTCTCCTGACATCATCCCCACGGACCACTCATGACTTTATGAATGATCAATTACTATATAAGACAACCTGGTGTGGTTTTGCATAGGAACAAGGAGCTGGTATCTATTTCTTCTTTCGGAGGAAGAAGCCTCATTTGCAAGTGTAATAGTATTAGTGTGTTTACTTCAATCGTCCCATTATCCTATTAATTATTAAAATAATGGATGACAGGGTTCTCCATTAATCACTGTTGCTTTGGACTGCAGCCTGTCAGGACTGCCTAATCATTTTAACAGCAAATAATTAGCATGCAAGATGTAGCCCACAATTTAAAAACATTTATATGCAGGGCCTGTGAAAATGACCTGTTGCATGATTTCACGTATTGAGAAAAACATACTTTCCTGTATTGTATATTTAGACATGATGTGTGCTGAAGTAGAAAAGTTTCACAGTTGTATATGTTTTTAGAAAGAAAGAAAGAAAGAAAGAAAGAAAGAAAGAAAGAAAGAAAGA
>JAAIIK010000042.1:3834251-3849374 GCA_014706435.1 Silurus glanis | reverse complement strand
AGAAAGAAAGAAAGAAAGAAAGAAAGAAAGAAAGAAAGAAAGAAAGAAAGAAAGAAAGAACGAACGAAAGGTGCTGGTGAGAATCTGGACAGGATCTGGTTCAGGACCTCCTCATTGTCCCTCAGTGCTTGGCAGTACTTTCCAGAACCCCTAGTTCCCTATGTGTCATTCAAGGGAAAAGAATACAATATTGTTTTCAAGCCTGCCTGATGTAAGGAAGACTGTAGAGAAAGGGCAGAGGGGAGGGCTCACCAAGAGGGGGTAATGAACAACTGAGCAGAATCTTAAAGCCTTAAAGTCTTTGTTTCTCTCACTTTATGGTCACTTACTGTGGAGATTCATATTTAAATTGGCCGGGGCTCTGAATTGACTGTTCACACATTCACAGTCGTAGACTCACCTCCAACGATCAGCCCCTCTTGATAAAAAAAAAAAAAAAGAACACTCCCTATGAGTAGAGCTAATTAGAATGAAGGTTACAATCGCAAAAGAAAGTGTCTTAATCCAATAGTCACTCATGCATTAAGCATTGGTTTCTGTCAGCTCTTGAGTGCCAAGCTTGGAAAAATAAAGTGGAGTGGCTGGTGGAGGTCTGAATATAAGACCTGTGTTTGACACTCACTCTATGGTAAATTTATCAGGCACACAAGAGAATAAGTTAGTGGGTACGTTAAGTTAGTTAACATTGTAGTCCATAAAAACGAGACCTCATCTGAAAGTAATTTTCGAATGAAAATGTTTTGTGTGGAAATATGAGAAAGCACAGTAATGTGTTGGACATGCCTCACTGAATATGCATTTCTTTTTTTTTTTTAACTCAGTGAAATCTGTAGCTTTGCAGCCCAATGAGAGCTCTTCAATAACACACTGGGAAGAAAAACACAACAAGCTGCCTGGGTTCTGTGCTTGCGAGTCGATTTTCCGATACTCCTTCTTCTGACAGACATGCTACTCAGAGAATGATCTCTCTACAGTATATAGCCATTAGTGCATGTTGTTTTACTGTGGTGAAAACTGAGCCATCCAGTTAATCCAGTATTCACAGGTGTGTAAGTGTGGAGAGAAAAAGGTCAATTCTTCTGATTCCCTCCATTCTAGCGACCCTTCCTTCTCCTGGGTTGTGCCGTGTCTGACAGAGATCAAATCACCTGGAATCCTTCAGATGTCTCTGGTGAGCCTGGCTTCCCTGCCGGCATTCAGGGGGAGTTCCTGCAGGAAAGCACACGGGTGTGCATGCCTCCAGTCAGCAGTGTGAAGAGAAACCCAGAGGGTCAAACCCCTCCAGCAGTCACAAATCATATCAACGTGTGAGGAGGATTTCCATCACAGCTGCTTCCTCATCTGGGTAAACAGGACAGGAAATGTGAAACCTCTTCCTCCTCTAGCTGGACCAGTTCAGAAAAGACAATATGTGGAGGGATCCTGTGGTGCTCAATAGCTGATTTTTCAACATAAAGAGAGATGATAGTGATAGTGACTGGAAAGATTAAGAATTCTCTTTGTTCCTGAGAGAACTTGAAATGTAACACTCAAAGCTCAGCTCAAATATTAACCTGAATTTTCCATCCATATGTGGTTCTTCCCCAAACTGTTAATACATAGTTGGAGGCACATAATTCTATAGGATCAGTAGAATTACATTTTACCCTCACATGAACTACAAGACCCAAACCTGTTCCAGCATGACAATGACCGTGTGTTCAAGCTCCATGATTTACTTTACATGGATTGAAGTGGAAGATCTTGAGTGGCCTGTTATAGAGCTCTGACCTCAAGCCTATTGAGATGAATGTGAGCACTGACTGCACACCAGGCCTCCTTACCTACATCAGTACCTGTCTTTACTAACCCCCTTGTGGCTGATAATAAATCTCCACAAGCACACTCCAAAATCTAGTGGAACATCTTTCCATAAGAGTGGTGCTTATAATGACAGCAAATGGGCACTAAATGTGGAATAGGATGTTTTAAAAGGTACATACGAATCTTCTGGTCAGGTGTCCGCAAACCTTTTGTCCATGTTGTGTATATACTGTATAATTTTTTGTTTACAGTTACCGTTGTGGAACATCCATAAAAAAGGTAAAGTCCTCTGTAACTTACAAAGCCACAGAATCACTTGCACTGGAGTCGCCTTTGATTGGCATTAAATAAATACCTTCTAACAAAAGACTTCTCAATAATAAGACTTTAACATTTTTCTTTGTTAAGTAAAAACACAACTTCAAAAATGTTTCTTATTAGTCTGAGATGATGTGGAATAACACTATAAAAGTGATAACCTATTTGAATGAGCACATTAGTAGAAAGCTATGATTTGCATAATAGCTAGCTTTTGATTTGAAAATGTATACATATTAGAGAGAGAAATCCTAATCTTTTAGTCATAGGTGACAGAATGAGTCACAGAGATGATTCTTTGCCTTCATTATCTTCCGTGATGAAGTCACTTGTTAGCACGCTAGTGTGTGAAAACTGCAAGCCACTCTGCATTATTTCCTGAGAAAATTTCCGAAATGAGAGTGATCATAAAAGAATGCTTTGGCTTAATACCAATAACAGCTCAGAAAATCTCATTTGCTATGTTGCATTAGTAATGGGATGCTCTAATATGTGGCTGTAAGAACAGCGATCAGCTACTGAATACAATATTTTGGGGTGGAGTGGGTGGAGAAAAGTGGCAGGAGTGATTTGTGAGGAGGTTTATAGGACTGTGGTGAGACCTGCGATGTTGTATGGTTTAGAGACAGTGGCATTGCGTAAAAGACAGGAGGTGGAGCTGGAGGTAGCAGAGCTGAAGCTGTTGAGGTTTTTTGTTGGGAGTGACGAGGAGGGAGCCACCAGGAAGGAGGAAAAGAGGAAGACCAAGGAGGAGGTTCATGGATGTGGTGAGGGAAGACATGCAGGTAGTTGGGTTGAAAGAGGCAGATGTAGAGGACAGGGGGTTATGGAGACGGATGATCCGCTGTGGCGACCCCTAATGGGAGAAGCCAAAAGAAGAAGAAGACTGTCTCCACTTTAGCAGGTCTGCATAGCAAAGGGGGGTTTATGATAGAATTCCCAGTGCCTTTAAGAAATATGCTAATGGAGCCATGAACTCAGTTCACAGTTCACTTCTAGGCGTATGAGATGTCTTGTTTCTGTAAACCTGTTGTGTTCCTCAAAAGTATATTTGGAGTGCTTTTAAGGGCGTTTCTTGTTTAGAGCATTAGAGTTTGGGTGTTGCATTGGTGGTGTAACATTAAACCAAATCTATCCTGGTTCTCATAAATTGGACTGCTTCCATTTAGGAACCATGAAGATGGAATTGCACTGCAATTAACCTGAACAGTATGCTACAATAGCTTTAGATTATATTAGCCTAGAGCAGTTTTGCACTCAATTGTCTGTCAAGGAACAACCTCAACAACTATAATGAATGAATATCTAGGGTTACAAAGATGAGGATGGGTTCCATTTTAAAGCTAGTTCCACCCAACCTTCTTTCACATCTAAAAAATTGCTATAATCTTAGGCTAAAATCTGTAGTCTGTTCACCAACAGCCAAAAAATGGCTGTTGCATTAATTTTTTTCCTCCTATGAAATTCTGGCAGTATCTGAAGACTCCAGACTGCTTCCTGCAGTGGGACATCTCCTTCGACGACCTTCAAACCAAGAACCAATTGGAGTGCCGAACCTGATGACATGATTAGCGCAACAACTTCACCTGAGGGAAAATGTAGACACAATCAGATGGACAGTACAACGAGAAGAGGAACTTATTGAGTTATAGAGGGAAAAGGAGTGTTAGTATGATGTGTCATTGCTGCTGTATCATGACAGGGCTAAAAAGGAAGTGACTTGGAAAGAAATTGCTAATTAACCCTAAACCTAGTCCATAACATCCTCTTTTGCCCAGCCATAACTTGCTCCACACATGATTTCTTCTGTTTTTAATATCAAGGCATGACATGAACAAAACTAATGTTACACATTTTTTTTATGCTAGCTACCATTAGTGAAAGAATGTGGGTCCGGATTAATGACGTAAATCTTGAGAATGTTTTTCTTCTGTAAGTTCATTTTTGCTTGTCGTACAGTTTGACATAATGACAACTGAGATCCTATAGTGTGATATGGGGATTGTGCTTGTACAGTCAGACAAGCGATGTTCGCCGAAGGACTGGTCAAAATCATCATGGATAAATTATTGCGATACATTTATTTCTATAAAGCTGCATTGTGACAGTGTACATTGTTAAAAGCACTATACAAATAACATTGAATTTATCTGAATAGAATTTTTTGAGACATGATGTTTTGAGAGCTTTTGGCTTGCAGAAAGATCTGCCTGCGATAAGAGATAAGCGTCCAGTTGAGCCGGTGTTTTCTTTTTAAGTTCTGAACTGAATAGTTGTATTCATTTTCCCACCAAAACCCCTAATAGAAAGTAACGCATGAAACATAATGCCCTTAATGAGTTGATAGTAGTATAAAAGAAATACACAAATGATCTCGCGCTTTAATCTATAATCATTTTTTCGCAGCGAGGAAGCCCTCCGAGGGTGTGTTCCAGACTAATTAATTACACTTATCTTGTTGTGCGAGGCGGCAGGAGCACGATGTCTCCCCAGAAATCGGGTGTTTGCATTCTCTCCGCCTCATTCCTGTTTGTTTGAGGAGCCCGTGTGAACTATCTGATTCCGCATTCCTGTCTCCTTAGAGGTTGTCATGCTCAACTCTGGTGGCCATGATGAGATGTAATCGGCTAGACTTCGAACCTCCATGTGGCGTATAAAAAAAAAAACTGGCAGGGCTTACAGATTTTGTCATATATTGTTTTCTAGACAAAACTTTCTTGACATTTTGAAAACATAGAGTTTAAACAACGTCTTGGGCTGACTTAAAAAAAAAAAAAAAAAGTGCAAACTTGAAAAAGTGCAGTCAGGCCTCACTAAGCACAGATATATAAGAAGAGGCATCCTCTGTGTTCACTTCTTTCTAGAATTGCTCGCTAATCTCCCAAGTTAATGCCTTGCTTCAGTCTTCCTATTAGCCAATCCACTTAACATGCATGCTTAAAATTGCTCAAAGGCTTTCTCAGTATTAACAATTCATTTGGAGTGGAATGTTTTCCATCCTACGTTTGAGTCAAAGCTCTCTGCCTTCCCCTTCACACTGGGATTGCTGTTTTCTTATTAACTCTCCCCAGTTCTGCCCAACAGGTAGTCAAGATATGCATGCCTGAAATTCCCTCATCTGCCTTTATGAATGTAAATTAAGTAGCTAATGGCATATCATCCATGTGGGGCTAAAGGAGCATTGTCCGTGGATAAACGTCAGCAATGTGTCTTCTGTGTCACTTCACCCTGCATGAAAAGTCATTAGAGACGAGGTAAGATTTCACAACATGACAACTTGTGCTAGCAGTCAAAACACGCACGAAAGATGATATCAGTAACAGTTGCAGTTGCATCAGCTGGGCTTCGGAAAGAAAGGATGACTGTCCTTGGGGTGGGGGGTGGGGATTCAGGTCCTGGTGCTTTTAAAGAAGTGTGGGAAGAGAAGGAAAATAAGGCGAAACCACTGTTTTGACTGCGAAATGTGCAAATGCTTCTGAAATCCAACATAAAATTTTATCCCAAGTTGACAATTCAAAAGTAATCAAATTGTGCTTTAAGCAACACGCATGCTCTAATTTACACCTGGTTTCGAGAGATAAAATAGTCCAAAAAATGTGGCTGCAATTTGCCCGTTGCCTTATGGGTATACGGATTGCATGGCGTCAACGTTTTTTGCCCTGCAGCATCAAACACTGAGCCTGTCAAACTGTTAGATAATACTTTTTCTACCTTCTACAGAAAAGGATGATTGATGAATTTTATTTTAATACATTGCCAGCAATGTTTGAGTGTTTCCCAGCAGAAAAACCATCTGACTCATAGTAACAGCTAATGTGAGTCACTTGACATTGTTAGATTTAGACCTTCATGGCATTCTAACTAGCCTCTCCAATCCAATCCAGTCCAAAACTGGTATAGAGCCAATGTGCCTTGTTTTATACTCAACGTGGAGAACACCACATATTCTCTCTTCAACCTACTGGCTAAATAGAGAGCACTTCTAGCAGGAGAATACTTCAGCTCTGCCTTGATAAAGAACACTACAGGAAGTCATTCCTGACAGTTTCACTTAGACGTTACCCCCTCTCTGTGGCAGGAGAGAGATCTCCTTTAAGTTTTAAGTTTTGTCATAGGTACAGATGTCAATGACAGTTTGTACAATGAAATTCTTAAATGAGGCTACCGGCAAACTACAGCAATATTAAACATTAAACATTAAACAATATAAAGAATGTAATAATCAGGCATATGAAAGTTATAATTATTTAAAAGTGAGTGCAGAAGTGTCTATATATTAAAAATAATTATATCAATATTTACATATATGACATATTAGCATGAGGTATGTTTATAAAACATGGAAGACGGGCGATAACAAGTAGAATGTATATATTAGTTGTGCAAAAATACACAAAGATGCGTAACGTGCAAGTGAGATGCAAAGTACTGAGTGCAATGGTATTAAGTGTTCTGAGAATTAAGAATTGTGCAGTCCCAGTTTGTTAATCAGATATGCAAAATGACAGTGCCAATTTGTATGAAATGTGTAACAGAGTCAATTGGCAGTGAGTCTGCAGTGAGACTGTATTACAGTTCGTTGATTCTATTCTTCCGGCTGATGGCAGTTTGTTGAACAGGCTGTGTGCTAGGTGACTGGGATCAGCTCATCATCACCAGACATCATGTCTATCTATAAGGTTGGGAGTTTATTTCCAATAATGAGTTCTGCTGCTCTTATGACTCTCTGTAGGCCTTACGATCTAGTACTGTGCAGCTGCCATACCAGATGGTCAGGTATCCAGTGAGGATGCTCTCTATGGTGCATCTGTAGAAGTTGGTGAGGATTTTGGTGGGAAGGCCAAACTTCTTGAGTCTGTGCATAATGTAGAGTCTCTGACGAGCTGATTTGTGTGCAGGGACCAGGACAAGCCATCAGAGAGGTGGACAACTAGAATCTTGACGTTCTTGACTCTTTCTATGATGGTTTCGTCGATGTGTAAAGGGGTATAGTAAACCTTTCTGTACCCTTCTGAAGTCACCTATCATCTCTTTCCTCTGACATCACTGTAATTAGGGACAAAAACATTCTGTTCTGTTCTGCATTTATAAACCATAATGTTAATCTGCTACAATCTCATTAATGCACCTTAATCTACAATCTCTCAGGCTGCCCATCTGATGGCACTGATATGATCATGTACTTTCATTTTCTCTTTTTATTAATATTACAATCTTCTTCTTCTTTCTTCTTCTTCTTTCGGCTGCTCCCATTAGGGGTCGCCACAGCGGATCATCTGTCTCCATACCCCCCTGTCCTTTACATCTGCCTCTTTCACACCAACTACCTGCATGTCTTCCCTCACCACATCCATAAAACTCCTCCTTGGTCTTCCTCAATTGCTGAAACACATCTGGGTTTTTGACTGTTCATTAATTTTAACCCTTAAATAAATCTGAAATTATGAAATACAACAAAGTATAATCCAAGTGTTAATGTAATGTAAATATGATCATGTGGCAGCAGCATGTATATGCCTGATCATGCATATACATGGCAAGAGCTTCAGTTAATGTTTTCACATGAAGTGAAAGTTGCATGTGAAAATTCAAGGAGATCAGCCTTTTCTGAAATACTCACACCAGTCCACCTGGATTCAACAACCATGGGCAGATACAGTCATTTTGATTTTGTGACCTGTATCTGCATAGATTTTTGCATTGTTGCTGACGCCACATGATTGAATGATTAGTTAATTGCATGAATGCACAGGTGCATATTTTGCATTAAAAAAAAAAGAGTACAATTTCCAATGTTATATTTACAAAAAATAACATAATACTGTAAAACTGCTCAAACATAATCAGTGGCAGGTAACTGACAGTTACCGCATTCCCTTTAGCAACATATTTGCCAAAAATCTCAGATAAAACACCATAACTCAAGGTCTCAAATTAGATGACAAGAAAGTGAAGCAAAAAACACCGAAGCACACAGGGCAAAAGCTAAGATTATAAGATAAATAGAAAGCAAAAGCAAAAGAATAAACCAAAATGGTAACACAGGATCACAGAGCCGACTGAGAGAAAGAATGGTTTATGAAAATAAAAAAGCAATCAAACTGCATGTCAAGAGAACCCCCTTATGGTCCACCCTGCCTTACCAATGTTCAGCAGGAGCCACAGCTGCCTAGGCCAAATACCACAGAGAGGAGAAGAATGCTTGGAGAAGAGGAAAACTCCAATTATCAAATCTCCATGAAGCTCACTGCTGCTTCCAATGTTATTCATTTAACCACTGTATATGAGTATATGTGTGTGCTGTAATATCTGCCATTCACAATTTAAAAAAGGCTTTAATGTCATATAAGCAGTGGGGTTCACGTTGTCTGCGAGCAAATTAATAATATGGGACCATAAACAGAATAAAGAAAATATAAACTTCAGCTGTAAAGCTTCATGTAGTATTCAAGATTCTGCACTATTTCTAGGTCGTGTGTGATACTGACCGTGTTAACTGCATTGTACAAAGGTTTCGATGTTCAAGTCAAAAAGCTTTTATTGTTATTTCAACCATATATAGCTGACGCAGTACACAGTGAAATGAAACAACGTTCCCCCTGAACCCTGGTGCTACATAAAACAACATAGAGCTACATCACAGAAAACACAGGGCTAAGGACTAGTAAGTGTCCTCGCCACATAAAGTGCATCGTGTGCAACCTGGTGCAAACAGTGCAAAGACAACAAAAGACAGTGCAAGATGCAAGCATGAGGCATGAGGAGTTCTTCATGCTCCTTTTAGACAACGCTATGATGGATTTAATCTCAAATTAATCACAAGGTTTTGCATATGTGGAGTCCATGTCAGCTTGAAATCACAGTCATATTTAGATGCTCTGACCTTCATGTGAATATTTAGAAAATAATTAATGTTCTCTCAAGTTGTTATCAATAATATAATTGTTGTTAAGGAACAGTTAATAAATAGCTGTATTTGGATTATTTATGAAGATCTTGAGTGGCCTGCTATAGAGCTCTGACCTCAACCCTACTGAACACCTCTGGGATGAACTGGACTGCTGACTGCACCACCTGCCGCCTCACCTCACCTACATCAGTACCTGACTTACTTAAGCGGATCAGTAGAAATCTCCATAAGCACACTCCAAAATATAATGGGACATCTTATAAAATGAAGGTTAATAAAACCTAATATTTGAACTAAATGCTGAATGGGATGTTCAAAAATGTTATACTTACTTTTAAACATATTGCTTTTATTATTATTATTATTATTATTATTATTATTATTATTATTATTATTAATAATAATAAACTTATAACAATATATGTTCACTTTCTAATGGAAAATATGAACAAGAACATAAACAAATATGTATTAAATTGCAGAAACATTTGTCATGAATTGTTATGTTTCATTTCAATATTTTCTGATGACCTGTTCCTAACAAAGTATTAAAACCATCAGTATATAATTGTGTTGTACAGTAGGCTTTATACCAGAAGCACCAGAAATACCCTCAGTTATGTCATTAAAGTTCAGGTAGTACCTACTGAAATAAGCCTTTATACATATTTGTCAGTTTGTCATGAAGAAGACACAAAAGCTCCCACATAATCTGACAAAAGAAGGCATATGAGAATAAAATATTAATATGTGTCAACACAGTATCAGTATTATACAGTAGGGATGGTAAGATTTACAGATTCGCATCGGTCCATTAAAAAAAATATCTTGCCTCTGTACACCATTATAACGATTTTGAAATAAAGCAATTATCTTATGATTTAAGTTTTTCAGCCTTATTTTCAGTGGTTTAACAGAAATAATCAGATTAACTATAGAAATGATGGCTGGTGTTTACATAGTCCCTTCATTTTCACAGGCTCTAAAGGAATAGGACAATCGACTGATAAGCTGTTTCCTTCTTATTGCATGACAGAATAGGGTCTGGAGTTAATTCCTAATGTTTAATTGCATTAGGTATTTGTTTTTGGGAAGTCTCATGCTACAATCCAAAGTGTTATGCAAATAAAGTAGGTTATCATAAGACTGAAAATAAAAACAGACCCATCAGAGAAATAGAGAAAGCCCTAGAGAAAAAAATATCAGTGAGAGACAGCCACATAAACAATTTGGATGTCACAGAATTCTGAATTCTGAACAGAAATCTAGCCAAGTCAAGAACCCTCAAAAAGGAGGTAGGCGTATCGTTGTCAAAGTGTACACTCAAGAGAACACTTCATGAATGTAAATGCAGTGGATTCTTACCTCAAAGAAAATTGGTAAAATTTGGCCTATGGTAAATTTTGATTTGACTGACCATGCCATATAGAATTAGAGAAAAAAACAAAGGAGAAAATGCCATTGACAAATATCATAATCAGCGATGCAGATTGAAAATTCACAAATAGGATTCACAAATAGACCGAAAACAAGCTTACAACGAATAATCCCAGTTGATGTGATAAAGAGTTTTGTTTTAGATTCTTGAATTTTGCAAGATTAGATCCAAGCAGTCTGGAAATCAGTTTGGAGGGTGGCAGGCAGAAAGTCTAGTTGAGTACCATTCACTGTGGAGCAGGTTAGCATTTAATATAATATCAATTGTAGGACTTGATCTTTATTTACTGAATACTTGCAAATATTCAGACCTTATGTCTTTTACACACCGCAGTGTGCAATATACAACAGGTTTACTGGCGGCGCTATTTTGTATTTTGTGTATTTGTCTTGCACTGTCTTGTGTTGTCTTGCACTGTCTTGTACTGTCTTGCACTGTCTAGTGTTGTCTTTTCACTGTTTGCACCAGGTTGCACACAATGCACTTTATGTGGCAAAAACACTTACTAGTCCTTAGGCCTGTGTTTCAGAAGAAAAATTGTTCCATTTCACTGTGTACTGCGTCAGCTATATACGGTTGAACCGACAATAAAAGCTTCTTGACTTGACTTGACTTGAAATGATCAGCATAACCACAAGATCAAATTGAGGTTCTCTTTGACATTTTGCAGCTTGTGACCACTTTTTTACTGTGAATTAAAAGTCATGGACAGAAAAGAAGTAAATGTAATTTGTTACTGTACTTCAGTAGCTATTTTGCATATCAGTACTTTCAGTATTTCTATTTGGGGAGACTTTTACTTACATTTTTACTACATTTCAAAGTCAAATATCTTCGTTTTTTCTCAACTACATTTTGTGAAATCAGTTGTTCCTTATTATTTTTCAGTGTATAAAAATGTAACTGGTCAATCACACAGCAAGCCACCAATCAGGGTCGAGCGCTTGCTCTGTTTTGAACTTGTTTTGATTGGCGCTTGAGTAACATTAGAGTCTTTGCATATAAACTGAGTTGTCATATAAAAGATTATTGTGACAAAATTATAATAGGAACATTATAACCATAATAAATCATAGTTCTTCGGATATTTAGGTACATTTGAAGGTGAATACTTTTGTACTTTTACTCAAGTGAAATATTACTGGAGTAATATTTTACCCACTGTATATTTACTTTAACTCAAGTACATGGTTTGTGTACTTCATCATCCACTGTTAAAAGCACAGCACAACCTATTTCATTCATTACATGTTACATCTATTTAAATAGATCTATATTAAAATTCATAATAGATTTATATGCATTCTAATATTAGTCCCATTATTTACATAGGAGAACCTTACCTGGTCCCTCAACACCAGTCCAGCTTTCTTGTTTTATTTTCCTCCTGAGAAGGTTTTCTGAGGGAGAGAAACAATCAGAGAGACAAAACAAAGAGAGAAACAATTTGAGTGATCACAGAATTCTGTCCTTGGAGAAGACAAAACCCCCTTTACCACATATAGCCAGGTCAAGAACCCTCACAAGGAGATATCATTGTCAAAGTCTACAATCAAAAAAACGCCTTCATGAATATAAATGCAGAGGGTTTTTACCTTAAGATACAAACCACTGGTAACATTCTTGGGCAGAAAGGCAATTAGATTTAATCTATATTATTCTATAAAAAAATGTAAAGGCTTGCAAAGTTCTGGAACAAAATTAATTGAAAAGGTAAAACCAAGAATACCCTTTGCCAGAACGATGAAAAGAGAAGAGTATGGAGAAGGAAAGGAAGAGTCCATGATCTAAAGCAGAGATACCCAAACAACGGGTGCCCAGAATTTGCCCGTGGTGAATTTTTATTTAGCTCACCATGCTATATAAGATAAGAGAAAAAATAAAGGAAAAAAATGCCACTGACAGATTTGAATTTCTAATTGAACATGTATCATAACATTTATTTTACTTTATTTTAAAGCTGCAAAAGCTTTGACATTACTTTCCTCTGTGAGCAGACTTTCAGTCTGCTGAACTTGAACACGTGTAAACTGAGTGGCAAACTAAGTGACGCCTACATCATATCCAGATTTTTTCCATCCCAATTTGGAAAAACCTTAAAAAAAAGAGCTTAGTTTAATGACTCTTATTAGAGTTCACTGATATTACAAGCATATGGCCGTAATGTGTGTACCTTGAATAGGTGCATTAGTGTCAGGGTGCGGACCACGAGCCGGAAGCGGGAGTAACTCTATCATGCTTTAATCAGAATACACACACACACACACACACACACACACACACAAGTCATGTAGAGTTACCAGTAGAATCCACAGAAGGAGAATCCACAGAAGGAGTATAATCCACGGAACGGAAAGTAATCCACAGAACCAGCGGGGAATGCTAGCAGCCTCGAGCGAGGTCGGAGTCCGTAGCCATAAAGTAGGTCTGACACGAGTGAGAGGGGAATGAGAGCTTATATGGGTTATCGGTAATGAGACACCTGTCTCTCGTTAAAGCCGGGAGCGGCAGAACGAGGCAGCATGACAACTGCCGAGGAGGGGCGTGGCAGGTGGATTCCTGACATTACCCCCCTCCAGGGGCAGCACCTGACGCCCCAAAACCACCCACACCAGGCGGGCCAGGGCACTCCGAAGAAGGCTCCGCCAACTGTCCAGGGTCGAAGGAGGAGGCCTGGAACACACCGCCAAGAAACCGAGCGACGCCCTCTGTGAGGAACTAAAATATAGAGCGACGCCCACTACGGAGATCTGGAACAGAGCGGCGCCCTTGGCGAAGACCCATAGCTGAGCGTCGTCCTCGGCAGAGACCAGAGGCTGAGCGACGCCCTCGGCGAAGATCAGGGGCAGAGCGACGTCCTCTGTGGAGATCAGAGGCCGAGCGACGTCCTCGGCGGAGTCCAGAGACCAAATGACGGCCACGGCGGAGTCCAGAGGCGAACGACGGCCACCGCAGAGTCCAGAGGCCGAGAGACGCCCACGGCGAAGTCCAGAGGCCGTGCGCCGCTCACGGCGGAGTCCAGAGTCCGAGCGGCCTCATCGCGACCAGGCGGCGGTACGACATCCTCATCGCGACCAGGCGGAGCACTGGGGCGGAGCGGCGCGCTCGTAGGAACTCTGAGACGGCGCGGCACGCTCGTAGGAACTCTGAGACGGCACGGCGCGCTCGTAGGAACTCTGGGACGCCGCGGCGCACTCGTAGGAACTCTGGAATGGCGCGGCACACTTGTAGAAGCTCTGAGACGGAGCGGCGTGCTCGTAGAAGCTCTGAGATGGAGCAGCGCACTCGTAGAAGCTCTGAGATGGAGCGGCACGCTCATAGAAGCTCTGAGACGGAGTGCTCGTGGGAACTCTGGTACGGAGCGGCGCGCTCGGTGGATCTCTGGAACGGAGCGACGCACTCGGAGGATCTCTGGAACATGGCAGGTGTATTCCTGACAATTAGGCACTGAACTCTATTGTACTATAGATATATGGATTGTTTCTAGGTTTTCTTTGTACTATAAATTTTATTGAACTGAAAAAGATAGAAAATTACACTGCATTAGTGAAACAGATTACAGAGTAATAGTTATTTATTTATTTAGTTTTTTATTTATATGATCAAATCATAAATGAGGGGCAATTTTCATTTTTAATATAATACTGTTTGGTATAATGTAACATTTACTTTTGGCCCATGGCTCCCTATCAAGTTTGATTTGTGTCCCTTCATAGGAAAGAGACCTCTGATCTTAAGCACACCACTTCATCTGTCTAACATGAGGGCAATGTTACAGAATTGGCAAGTATGGCTAGCAATAGATCTGACTGACTGGTGTTATTTGATGATGGGATCGCTGATTGAAGTAGCATTATGAATTCTTAAGTGTATTTTCTGCTCAGTCAAATGCATTTCAGTCAAAAGCTGCATAAATGACAGGGAGTTTCTTTACAGGACAAATGTTCCAAATCATACTATGAAAACAACAACAGAGCTTCATCAAGTCATCAAGTAATCAGGCCACAACCCAAAAATGAACAATAATTTTAACTTAATGAAAACAAAACTGAGCTGCTATAAAGGTCTAAAATTGCATCTGAAGAAAGGACACTCTGCATTTGGTAATGTCCATGGGTTCCAGATGTTAAGCAGTCTTTGACTGCAAATGATTCGCATCCAGGTATTAAAAATAATCCTTGAATTAATGCTATCTACAATTACTTTTGATCCTATAAAAGGTTTGGGTGGACATGCTACTTTTGCTAAACTACTTAAATTAAACCTGAAACACATCAATTACATCATAATTACTTCATTTTAAACCTATGGAACCAACTTTGCATTCTAACTCTTATGTGTGTATTGGCTATTAGGAAATTATGAATGTAACCTGGATAAAACCATGTTAGGTAAGCTTTCAAATTTCTAGATCAGTTGTTTCTGAAGCTTTTAAAAGAAAGAAAAAAAGAAACAAAGGTTTCTATCATTTCTGACTAGCCAATTATTTCCTCCAGGCACTTTAAAATCATTTGACATTTGAATTGAGAAACAACACTCAGTAATAACAGTCTAAATTCTTTAAAAAAAATTGCTGGACTTTTGACAGGATAATTCTGAAAATGACAGCCAGGGATGTTGTTAGATCAATGCATTACAGTCAAATTGACCCCCC
>JAAIIK010000042.1:3816227-3834151 GCA_014706435.1 Silurus glanis | reverse complement strand
ACCCCCACACACACACACACACACACACACACACACACATACACACACACACACGAACACACACACACAAACACACCATTTAAAAAAAGGCTTTAGGTTAAAATCACAACATCCAGTATCACACTGTGAAACAGCATGGGGTAGGAAGCCGTTGAAGAAAATCTGCCTAATTGTTTTCTGTTCACGTCGAGCAGAACCCAAACTTGAGGCACATGATGAAACATAAAATTTAGATATTTTTTAAAGTTTGTTTTTCAAAACTATCAGTCATTTCTGGATAATAAAATGTCTGAAATGACACATGCTCCCTGTTGGGAAAAAGCTAAAGAAACGGGCAAATATTATAATGTGTCATCTGACTCATTAATATGCAAATTGAATCGTGTTTAGTCAATCATTTTATGGTGCGAGTTAACTTGTAATATGCCACTGCATACTTGAGGAGGTGCAGAAAACATTTCATTGATGCCTCTTTTTTCAATTTGAATATTAATGAGATTTACATCATTTACCGTTTCACCAGATTAAACAGCTCCATGCATTTATTAAAGAGTACACTACAAAACACACAAATCAGGGCAAGCCAATTCCAGATAGATCTAATCCTCTTTTCCATGAGTAAAATCTTTCCATCTAAGGACTTGAATATAAAAAAAAATTATGATATGCAAAATCTGCATTATTTCAGGATGCAGAGCAGTTCCTGAGAAGGCTTTCTAAAGAAAGCCCAGCTTCCACCACCTATCCTCTCTACATTTTTAGAAAGAAACTATTGAGAGCATCCTGAGCTGCGGCATCACTGCCAGGGTTGGGAATCGTGCCGTCTCAGATATAAAAATCCTACAGCAGATTTTGAGGACGGCTGAGAAGATCATCAAGGTTTCTTGTTCCTTCATCAAGGATATTTACAAAATACGTTGCATCGGCAAATCCACCGGCATTGTGGCTGTCCACACACACACACACACACACACACACACACACACACACACACACACACACAAAGACTCAAACACCATCACCAAACATTTACATATTTACATATTATTATTATTATTATATGGACGACTTAAAAGTATTATATTAGACAATTTAGCATCTTATATTGAGGTCTGTGTACTAGTTACAATATTATCGCATTGTGCTTTTTGCACTAAATGTTGTTTGCACTTTACGTAGTCTCATGTGCGTTCTAGTTAGTTTTGTTTAAAAAAAAATTTTTATTTTATTCATTAATCTAGTGTTAATTAATGTTGTTTTATGTAGCCTTGGTCTCAGGGGAATGTTGTTTCATTCCTCTGTACTGCATACAGTTGAAATAACCATAAAATCCACTTGAGGATGAATTTGTACTGTAATTAATATAAACACTCAACTACAATGGTTTAGAACTGCAGGTTGCATGAACAGTTCTGCATTTAAGCACTCTATGAAGAAAAAGTGAATTTAAATTGAATTGAACTTGATTTGACTACATTTTCTGGCCATGACTTGCAGCCACAAAGCTTTTCATTCACAAACCCATTATCATAAAAAAAATTTCATTAGATTTATGGTGACAATATTTAAAATTTATATGATCAAAATGTATAAGGTTTGGACTAAGGCCATTCAAGTCAAGTGAGCAGTCAACCCAGCTAGTAACTTTAAAAGCAATACAATTCAATACATTTTATAGCTGTGTAACAAAATAAAAACTTGATTGGGATTAATAATTAATTCGATATTTGTTCTCAGGCTACGCCTACACTAGTTACACTAGACTACACTAAATGCTCCATATCCACACTTTTGTTTTCAATCATTTCCAAAAGTTGCTCATCCACACTGAAACGTCTGAAAACAATCATGTCCCTGTGCTGTGCATAAGCAAAATGTAATTTCCACCTGGCATTTATCTACTTTTTGCCTCTTTGATGTGTTGTGGCAATGACTAAAAATGCATCATCGTTTTCAAAAACCTCGATTTTTACAGTCCGCACTGCGACGCTAAAATGCCATTTTCAAATTTATCCATTTTAGAGAGCGTTTTCAAAAAGTGAGGTTTTTGTTGACTGAAAACAACATCTCGATGTGAACGGAAGGCCAAAACAGGGAGAAAAACATGCGTTTTTCAAAAGAATACGTAGTAGCATGGACGCGGCCTAAGTTTTATAACTGACCTTTATGATTTCTAGAACTTTATAAAAGAAACAATGCATTGTTTGGAACAAAACACGTTTAGAAAACTGGCTCAAGAATGCTCTATTGTATTTAAATATAACTCCTTTCAGTTATTTTTTTACCCACAGTTAAGAGTAAAAATGGTTTCAGTCAGACAACAATGGTCCAAAAGGAAATTAAGTTGTATAGCACTTGCTTGAATAGCTTGAATCACCAAATTGTTGCATTCAATTTTTATGATGCTCAGCCAGGCTTGTACCATAGCATCTTTCAATTGTTGTTTGTTTTGTGTGTGTGTGTGTGTGTGTGTGTGTGTGTGTGTGTGTGTGTGTGTGTGTGTATGTATGTTTTTCAGTGAAGTGGCAAATGTTTCTGAACACTTCTGAAATTATTCAGCTATTTCCATCATTGGTAAATCTATTCCAGATACAGCAATGCAAGCCTATACTGGACACTACCTCCACCACACTTGATCAGTTCATATGTTTTGGATCATAAGCAGATCCTTTCTTTCTTCACACCTTCGCCCTTTCCATTAGGTTGGTAGAGGTTATTCTTGGTTCCAGAACTGTTGCGGTTCATTTTTTTATTTCTTTGCAATAAAATAACACAATAAAATTGGGATCATGATCAGTCACAATGCACTAATGATACGGATCGGATTGCTAATGACATTTATCAGAAGTCCAACATCTTAACCACTGAGCTTCCACTTTCCGTAGATGAAATTCACATGTGCATTTAAACCTTCTGACCAAACTGTCACAATTTTTTGTTGTTTTTGGTTTCTAATATCAATTCAGTAATTTGAATAGAAAGTCTTCACTCCCAGAACAGAATACAGATTATACACTCCCTTCTGACAGAGACAAAGAAACACATGTTTTGAGTTATATATTAATTTCTTTAAAATAAAAACCAAATATATAGTAACCCTTTTAACAGTATTTGTGTATACAACATTCAGATTAACTATATGAATCAATTCGTTTAATTTATTTATATAATCTTATTGTTTTATACCTAAGTGCACATTTATATGCTAGTATATATTATTGTCAGATTATATAATAGACTATATTTTTTATGTCTTTGATGAGGGCAAAAACTTTAATCCCATGCCTTCCTGCTCACTTTCTGTTTTTTTTGGAAATTTAGTGTCACTGTTATTAACTAATTACCGCATTATTATACTTTAAGCTAGTAAATCTAAATAAAATGTATTCGACCCAAATATACACTGACGATTCCACGTGACTCACTGCGTGCAGGACTAGTTTTCCCAGAAATACTTTCGGCTTAGCGCATGCGCGCTACATCATCCACCTTTAAAGCATGTAAACAAACACAACGTGACCTCGTACCGAAGCCTCCTCGCGTCTCAGTTATGATCGGTAAGCCATGACTCTGAATAAGCAGCTTGTTTAAGTTTTTGTGATCATTTTTTTATGTCATGCTTTTTTCTGATCTGTAACAATATAAACGGAACCGAGTCTGGCTCATGAAGCACAATAACACGCTGTTATATGTGCAATCAGTTTCCACCTCTGAATAATCCTACAGGGAAGTTACTGTATTCCCCCCTTTGGTTTGTTGAGTTTAGGGCTGATGGACGGACAGAAATGCGTTGACAGAACATCTCAAATGTCAGAGTAGATTTCTGCCGGTCGTTTGAGACTTTCTGACATTTCGCAACGCGCTCATTTCTCAGATCTCGCGAGGTTTTCCGTTTTTTCCAGACTTTCTATACACATCCACATACCCCCACATACAGAACTATTCCAAAGTGTATGACATTCATTATTTTCCTCAAAATTCTACAACGAATACCCCATAATGACAACGTGAAAGTGTAATTGAAAAAAATTACATGTACATTAGTTTTCACAGCTTTTGAAATAACACTCAAAATTAAGCTCAGGTGCATCCTGTTTCCACTGATCATCATTGAGATGTTTCTACAACTTAATTGGAGTAAGTTCAGTTGATTGGACACACGTGTCTATATGAGGTCCCACAATTAACAGTGCATGTCAGAACAAGACCAAGCCATGAAGTCAAAGGAATTGTCTGTAGACCTCAGAGACAGGATTGTATCGAGACACAGATCTGGAGAAGGAAACATTTCTGCAGCATTGAAGGTCCCAATGAGCACAGTGGCCTCAATCATCTGTAAATGGAAGAAGTTTGGAACTACCAGGACTCTTCCTAGAGTGGGCCGCCCGGCCAAACTGAGCGATCAGGAGAGAAGAGCCTTAGTCAGGGAGGTGACCAAGAACTCGATGGTCACCCTGAAAGAGCTCCAGCATATCTCTGTGGAGAGAGGAGAAACTTCCAGAAGAACAACCATCTATGCAGCACTCGGGCCTGTATGGTAAAGTGGCCAGATGGTACCCACAACTCTGTAAAAAGCACATGACAGCCTGCCTGGAGTTTGCCAAAAGGCACCTGAAGGACTCTCAGACCATGAGAAACAAAAATTGAACTCTTTGGCCTGAATGCCAAGCGTCATGTCTGGAAGAAACCAGGTACCACTCATCACCTGGCCAATACCATCCATACAGTGAAGCATGGTGGTGGAAGCATCATGCTGTGGGGATGTTTTTCAGTGGCAGGAACTGGGAGACTAACCAGGATCGAGGGAAAGATAAATGCAGCAATGTACAGATACATCCTTGATGAAAACCTGCTTCAGAGTGCTCTGGACCTCAGACTGGGGCGTCGGTTCATCTTCCAACAGGACAACGACCCTAACCACACAGTCTATATAGCAAAGGAGTGGCTATGGGACGACTCTGTAAATGTTCTTGAGTGGCCCAGCCAGAGCCCAGACTTGAACCTGATTGAACATCAATGGAGAAATCTGAAAATGGCTGTGCACATACACTCCCCATCCAACCTGAAGGAGCTTGAGAGGTTCTGCAAAGAAGAATCAGAGAAACTGCCCAAAAAATTGGTGTGTCAATTTACATTTTTTTGGTGTGCAAGCTTGTAGCATTATATTCAAAAAGACTTGAGGCTGTAACTGGTGCCAAATGTGCTTCTACAAGGTATTGCGCAAAGGCTGTGAATACTTATGTACATGTGATTTTTATTGATTGATTGATTTTTATTTTTTATTTTCAATAAATTTTTACAAAGATTTCAAACACATTTCATTCATAATTTAGACCAATATTATATACAGATTGATTTCTCCTTTTTAAACTGTTTCTCAAGCGTGTTCTCTCAGCACCGCTGCTGCTATGTGAATATGGAGTATCACAACACTACGGAGACCGAGACGTGTCCTGAGAGTCACTTAGAATACAGATTAACATGGCAGAGGTAGAGCTGCATCTTCCTGGAGACAGAACAGGAAAAGAACATCTGGCTTAATTTAAATATTTTTCTTCTTCTATTTGTTTTTTTACACTACAAAGGTCTGTGAAAGGACCATGTGTTAGAAGTCAGAAGGCACTTAAGTTAATTGATGATTTGCTGTCTTTTTGAACCAAAGAAATAAAAGTGAACTATCTGTACCATATTAAATTGCAGAGCATCATATTTTTTTCTGTTGTTTCCACTGAATCGCATTTTGTTGCATCAAATAGAAATCGGACACACTGCATCGTAATAGGGGTGAATCGCATCGGTAGTTGGATGGACAGAAGTAGGATCGTCCTTGATTTTGCTATGTTTTCTCAGAGCATTCAGGGAAAATAAAAACAGTGCTTATGATAATGCATGCCCAAAAAACCCAAATATAATATAAAATATAAAAATATAAAAGCCCAAATATATATATACATATACATACACACTGGCGATCAAAATTAGAGAACAATGTATAAACAATTGAACAATTCTGAAATAATGTCATCTTCACTGCTCAACAGTTGAAGGAGTTTTTGTCCTGTTTTTACCATGCTACCAGAACACCTTTACACATTTTCCACAAAATAACTAAAGCATTTAAAAAAAAAAAAAACATTATTTTGCAGAAAACACACTAATCAAAATTAGAGAACACTTTCAGATACCTCCCAGTTATTGGTGTAAATCTGGCACCTGGTGCTAATTTCCTTGAATATCTGTCAACCCCTATTTAACTGGCAGCCTAACTTCCAGTTTCACTGACTCTGCAAGATGGTGGGCCGTTCTAAAGTGAATGAAACCCTCCGGCAGTAGGTTGTCCACATGAAGGCCAAAGGGATGACCCTATCAGCCATAGCAAGACAAGTTGGTCGTTCCAAATCTGTGATTTCAAGAATATTGACTCTTTACAACATCACAAACTCATTCAAGTCCGCCAAGAAGTCTGGTCGTCCACGGAAGACAAATGCAAGAGAGGACAGGATACTGCGGAGGATCTCAATGGGCAATCGTTTCCACACTGCAGCTGGAATTGCTCACCAGTTCAGCGCTGAACAGGGTAAGGATCTGTCTCGTCATACAGTGTCTCGACGTTTAAGAGCATTTGGACTGAAAGCCCACTCTGCAGTGACCAAACCTCTCATTAGCAGAAAGAATCAAAAGGCTAGACTAAGCATGTTGTGTGGACAGAGGAGAACTGGTTCAAAGTTCACTTCAGTGATGAAAGCAAGTTTAATTTATTTGGGTCCGATGGGAAACATTATGTTCGGTGACAAACTGGAGAAAGACTGAACCCAAAGTGTGTAAAGAAGTCAGTGAAAAGTGGAGGAGGAAGTGTCATGGTTTGGGGCATGTTTTCTGCAGCAGGAGTTGGGCCTCTTATACAGCTACATGGCAGAGTGAATGCAAATGTTTATCAGAACCTTCTTTAACAACATATGGTTCCTTCCATGCGTTCATCACCCAATCAGCCCGCAGTGTTCATGCAGGACAACGCTCCATGTCACACAGCAAAACGGGTAAAGCAGTTCCTTGAAACTGAAAACATTGAAATAATGACATGGCCTGCCCAGAGTCCTGATCTCAACCCAATAGAGAACCTCTGGAAAATCCTTGGTGACAAAGTTATGGCCAAGAAACCCACTACAGTCACCGAACTGTGGAGGAGACTGGAAGAAGAGTGGACCAAAATCACACCAGAGCAGTGTGAGAGACTAGTGCTGTCCTGTGGCCGCAGATGTGCTGAAGTCATTCAGAGCAGAGGCCTGTACACTTCCTACTAATTGCTGACTGTTGTAACCTTCAGAAAATTTTGTTGTAATCTTTTTCCATGCTACAGTCATTGTTGTTCTCTAATTTTGATCAGTGTGTTTTCTGGAAAATAATGTTTTTTTTGGAAATGCCTTAGTTATTTTGTGGAAAAGGTGTTCTGGTAGCATGGTATAGACAGGACAAAAACTCCTTCAACTGTTGAGCAGTGAAGATGACATTATTTCAGAATTGTTCAATTGTTTATACATTGTTCTCTAATTTTGATCGCCACTGTGTGTATGTATATGTATGTGTGTGTGTATATATATATATATATATGTATATAAAATATACACTCACCGGTCACTTTATTAGGTACACCTTACTAGTACCGGGTTGGACCCCCTTTTGCCTTCAGAACTGCCTTAATCCTTCGTGGCATAGATTCAACAAGGTACTGGAAACATTCCTCAGAGATTTTGGTCCATATTGACATGATAGCATCACGCAGTTGCTGCAGATTTGTCGGCTGCACATCCATGATGCGAATCTCCCATTCCACCACATCCCAAAGGTGCTCTATTGGATTGAGATCTGGTGACTGTGGAGGCCATTTGAGTACAGTGAACTCATTGTCATGTTCAAGAAACCAGTCTGAGATGATTCGCGCTTTATGACGTGGCGCGTTATCCTGCTGGAAGTAGCCATCAGAAGATGGGTACACTGTGGTCATAAAGGGATGGACATGGTCAGCAACAATACTCAGGTAGGCTGTGGCGTTGACACGATGCTCAATTGGTACTAATGGGCCCAAAGTGTGCCAAGAAAATATCCCCCACACCATTACACCACCACCACCAGCCTGAACCGTTGATACAAGGCAGGATGGATCCATGCTTTCATGTTGTTGACGCCAAATTCTGACCCTACCATCCAAATGTCGCAGCAGAAATCGAGACTCATCAGACCAGGCAACGTTTTTCCAATCTTCTATTGTCCAACTTTGGTGAGCCTGTGCGAATTGTAGCCTCAGTTTCCTGTTCTTAGCTGTCAGGAGTGGCACCCGGTGTGGTCTTCTGCTGCTGTAGCCCATCCGCCTCAAGGTTCGACGTGTTGTGCGTTCAGAGATGCTCTTCTGCATACCTCGGTTGTAACGAGTGGTTATTTGAGTTACTGTTGCCTTTCTATCAGCTCAAACCAGTCTGGCCATTCTCCTCTGACCTCTGGCATCAACAAGGCATTTGCGCCCACAGAACTGCCGCTCACTGGATATTTTCTCTTTTTTCGACCATTCTCTGTAAACCCTAGAGATGGTTGTGCATGAAAATCCCAGTAGATCAGCAGTTTCTGAAATACTCAGACCAGCCCGTTTGGCACCAACAACCATGCCACGTTCAAAGTCACTTAAATCACCTTTCTTCCCCATTCTGACGCTCGGTTTGAACTGCAGCAGATCGTCTTGACCATGTATACATGCCTAAATGCATTGAGTTGCTGCCATGTGATTGGCTGATTAGAAATTTGCGTTAACAAGCAGTTGGACAAGCAGTTGAATTTGTGAAATAATTAATAAATGACCGTATACTACCCCCATATTGATCACCATTCTTTAAAACTTCTGAGTAGTCTAGACCATGTCTCAAGAATAAATTCAAGTTACAATGGGGTCATCAAAACACATCTAAATTGTAATTCGGAGTCTACATGTAATTGTTTAATAATAACCTCATAACAGGGAATTTGCTCATATTCAAGATATATTTGCTTGCTAAGATACAATGGTTTGCTTTGGAGATTTGCTAGCATCCTAGTCATGGTGTGTCCTTGCCTCTTGCTCAGGGATTGTTGGATAGGCACCAGATTCACTGAACGAACGATAAATAAAGTTACTATAACTTTAAGTAACCAGCATAAAAGTTATCCCCTCCTGTGCCTCTTTAAAGTGTAATGAATGGCCTTAACTGCTAGGGGCACTTGTACAGAGAGCCTGTCCCTCCCTAAGGAGCTTCAGACTCTAAAGAAGGACATATCGATTATGTCTTTGTTGTGTGTCTGAGATGTCTAAGGTGTTTGCTGATCCTGACTGGTGCTTGTCTGAGAGAATGGGAATGAATTGAGCAGAATATTTTCACCCTCAGGCTGCAGGATTTCTGTCGTGGCAATGCTATCTCTCAGAGGAATCGTGTCACTTAAATGCGATTTTACATTAATTCAGTGTAGTGTATTAAGTGCATGGTGCCTAAATGCTCAGTAAAAAAAATCGGAATATGATTTTAGTTCACTTTTGTAATGCAATGCACTTGCCCTGGAGCAAGTTTGTTGAAGCTATTGGATGCAGTGCTGGGAATTTGATGCCAGTGTATATTTTATTTTATAGTTCAGACATACCTAGACATGCACAGGGTACAAAACACTGTCAGTGTTTAAAAGGCTGACTTTGAGTTTAGTGTGTCTGAAACTACAACTAAAACTTGTGCTGTTTGCACATATGTATATACCGTATTTTCTGGACTATAAGCCGCTACTTTTTTCCTACGCTTTGAACCCCGCGGCTTAAACAACGAAGCGGCTAATTTATGAATTTTTCCTGGGTTTTTCCCGGTTTCACAAACTTCAAGCCAAAAAACTGAGCGACATAACATAAGAACAATGAAATTTCCGAACGGAAACGAAAAAACGCACTTCACCTGTGTTTTGAGCTGCACGGCTTCGGGAGAAAAGCTTTCACCGGGTGATTTTTAAAAGCACGACGATGCCAAAAGATAAACTCCCGAGAGAAATTGTTGTGAAAGGAAGGAGGAAGACAGTGAACAATGACTTACTTGGTAGGCTACTGTTTATATACAAGCCGTTGTAACGCGTTGAGTCATGGTTAAGGGATAGCTCGCTAACTCCAGTTGCAACAGAAATCATATAAGCACAGACAGGTTTCCAAAACTCGTGCTTTTTTATTTTTCTTGGCAACAGCGTTAAGGGTTAGTTAAAGAAACTTAGAAATCAGCATCAGAAAATAATAAGGACATATTCCTCGTCTTGAACACACGCAGTAATAGTGGAAAAATGCTGTGCCAGGCTATTACCAAAATACCGCCATGCTCCTAAAGGAAGCGCAACATATTTCACCCGTTACACCGTGTGTAACGTGTCTTTCGTTAAAGCCTGTGTAAAGTTCATTAGTGTAGACCCCTGTGGCTTATAGACAGGTGCGGCTTATTTATGTTAAAAATAAAAATATTTGTAAAATTCAGTGGGTGCGGCTTATATATGGGTGCGCTTTATAGTCCGGAAATTACGGTACACTATATGGACAAAAGTTTGTGGACACCTGACCATGAGATTCGTATGTGTTTTTGACCATACCATTTCACATTTAGTCCACATTTGTTGATAGGAAAACTAGAGGTCGACCAATTAATTGGTTTTGCCGATTAATCTGCACCGTTAGTTGATTGGAGGAACTAACGGCTATCGGTAAACATCCATACCTATAGTTTTTCCGGCTTCTGGTCGGCTGTCATTACGAGAGCAGCCTCTAGAGGCGAATCACTGACTCTGACGTGTTGTTTGGTTTTACAAGGTGAGACTGCGTTCTGCACGGAGAGTGCTATATTATATTTATTAATTTTGTAATTATAATCATTAATTTATATATTATAGATGTATTTCTTTAGCACATGTTAATGATTCAGTATTGGTTTTTTATTTATTATTTTTGTAATAAAGTTCAGTACTATTTTACATGGAGTGTTATGTTTGTTTTTTATCCAGAGTCCATTTTAAAAACGATCGGTCTATTAATCGCATATTGTATCGGTCGATTTCCACTGTGCTGGAAAGATGTTCCACTAGATTTTGGAATATGCTTTTGGAGATTTGTGTGAGATCCATTTAGCCACAAAGGTGTTAGTAAAGTCAGGTGCTCATCGGGTAAGGAGGCCTGGGGTGCAGTCAGTGTTCACATTCATTTCAAAGGGGTTCAATAGAGTTGAGGTCAGAGCTTTATAGCAGGCCACTCAAGATCTTCTACTCCAACCCATGTAAACCATATCTTCTTGGAGCTAGCTTTGTGCACAGAGACATTGACATGATGGAACAGGTTTGTGTCTCAAGTTTGTGTTAACATTTTGGACGAACCACATATTGCTGGAAAAGTCAGGTGCCCAATACTTTGCTCTGTTTAGTGTGTACACATACAACACATGAAAATAATTCGAATTTCACAGAAGAAAATATGTATAAAAGTATGTTTATGGTCACTTGGACTCTTTGTTAAAGGTTCTCACACAAAGCGATGGCAAATTTAACACAAATGACTTGACAAGCTGTTGAAATATTAGAGTAATTTTAAATAAATGACATGAATAAAACAGAGCCCAATACATGAATGAAAAAAGAAAATAGTGATATTTGCTGTGCTAAGAGAACAGGGGTAGTTTGTTGCATGCATCCTATTTATGAAAATCAGAAGCGTTATGGCTTAAGCACTAAGCTTGTGTCCAAACTAATAACACTGGACTGAGAAACGAGTGGTGACATTTTTGAACATAATAGGGCAAATGTATTATGCTGCTGCATTGAAATACGACAGAGCACTGTGAATGCAGTTAAGTGCTAAATGATACAGTGACAGGCCTGCATGTGAGGTGAGAAGGGAAGCTACTCAGAAATGCCTGCTAATAGAAAATGTGGTAAAATAAGTGCCAAAAAAAAGCACATCAGTTTGGAGTAACTGGAAAATTGCGCAGGCCACTGAAATACAATGAGCAAGTGTTACAGATCTGAGAAGACAGGATGTCTTGCAGCAAGCTGCTCATAAGGATTTTAGCTATTAAAAAGGTGCACAGGGAGAAAGTTTTTCGAATAATTCAAATTCCACCTTTGCCCTGTGTGCATTAGGGACGGTAAGATTCCCTGTTTCGCGTCGGTGCATCTGCATGAAAATGAACAAGGTGATGCATCAATTTTAAAACGTGTGCTTCGTATACAAGTATGTTTGTATAGTGATGCGTCGTTTGTAACATGTTTCAATCAGTAAAAACTGATTTATTTATAAATAATTATTAGTATTAGCGCTATACTTTTTAGTATAGTTTTAGCGCTATATTATTTAGAAAGTGACCAATAATTTGTGAGAATATTTTATATGTAGATTGATTTCCCCTCTCTAAACTGTTTCTTAAGTGCGTTCTCTCAGCAGCACTGCTGCTACGTGAATATGACTTATCACAACACTACAGAGACCAAGGCATCACATAAAATAGAGATTAACATGGCAGAGGTAGAGCTGCGTTTTCCTGAAGACAGAACAGGAAAAACATTTCTGGTTTTATTTGATTTTACATTATTTTGCACTACAAAGGCCTGTTTGTGAAATGACCATGTGTTAGAAGTCAGTAAATATATAATTTGCTGTCTGTCTGAGAAAAAGAAATTGCAATTAATCGCATTGTATTGAATCGAATCGCAATCGGCTCGCACTGCATCGTAATGGGTTGAATCGCATAGCATCGCATTGGGTAGCTGCTTTGTATGTATATTTAATGTATCATATCATTGGCTGTGCATCGAAATCCGAATCGCATCAGCCTCAGTTATGGATATGCACATCCCCGAGCTTACATGTTCTCCCTGTTATTTAAGGGCTTTCTCTGTAACTTTGATTCTCTCCAGCAATTGTCATTCCTATATTTTTGGTTTGGTGAAGGTTGTGTGTGGAGGTTGTTCAGTGTGTGTCTTGTGATGGGTTGGCACCCTATGCAGGGTATCCCCTGCTTTGCATCCTGAGTTCCCTGAGATGGTTCTGCTATCATGTAGCACCATGTGTTTAACACCATGTGTTAAACTATATAGAAAATAGATGGATGGAAATGTCAGAGATGTATATAAAAGCAAGAGTAATCAGACAAATGTCCAAAGCATGCACAGTAATGGGTTTAGAGAGAATGTAAAAGGCATAAGCTGCAGCGTTGAGTGTCTGGTTTTATAAAAAATATTTTTGCACTACAAAGGCCTGTGTGTGAAATGGCCATGTGTTCGAAGGCAGAAGTGTGGCAAACCGTGACAGTTGTGTCAAATTTTATTTACAAACAGCTTGTAGGTTTTTTCTAACCAATAAACTCTCTGTGAATGTCAGCTTTCATTTCCAAAAATATTGGAACAGATTATATATTATTCTTTTCTGATGCTTAGCGCAGCTTTGTTTAGTTGTTGTTTTCAGGATTCTCTTTCTTCAGTATTTGAAATCCATGATCCTTTGGGTTATGGTCAGGTGATTGACTTGGCCAGTCTCAAATCTTTTTCCCCGGAAGAAGTTCTTTGTTAAGTCGGCAACATATTTTATCTTATTGTTTAGCTGCATGCTCCCAATTAGATTAGTTATTTGTATTGTTCTATTAAAAAAAATCATTTAAAATAAAAAAGGATTATTTTTTTTACATTTCCGAATTTATTATGCTGCTGCTATGATGAGGTCATCCTCAGAAAAGACGAGTGAGCATGTTTTTAATCTGTTCTCTTTTTCTGCTCTCTTTTTTGCCAACAGACACTGTTGATGTTTATGTCTTTGTTAACAACATATGAAGTGAAACACATGAAGATGAAAACCAGGGCTCAAACCAAAAGCAGATTTTCAGATCTTTTTGCTAATTATGAAAGCATATTTGTGAATAATTTCACTCATGACATGACAGAATAGTAACCACCAGAACCCCAAAGTTCTGTGCTTTTTTCCCCCACTACTTTTGCAATTGATATGTTCCCCTGTGGCAAAGACAAACTTTGTAAGGCACAGGCTCAACGAATCAAAACATCATGCCTTGATAGAACAAGAAGCGCTTGACTTCTAGCACTATATTTAATTTTTCAATTCATTTACTTACAAGTTTTTATGCGCCACTGGGGCATTTCGTCATTAGCTGCCAGTCAAATGCTATGGTGGGATTTATTAGAGTCTTGCCACACCAATGACTCGGCAGGATCGGCTTCTTCTACTATTTAAATTGCAAGTGGAAGAGGCTTCTGTGATTTTGACCCATGAGGTGGAAGTTTGCTTTCTAATATCTGTACAGAGTTTAGTTTTTTGTGACTTTGTATCTTTTTTATTTAGCTTTTTTTTTTCTCTTCTTTTTTTTTTTTTTGTGACTGGTCGGAAATTTGGCCTTAAAGGCGTGTTTTTCCTCTGCAGTTTCTGTAGGTATATTTTTACACTTTATGTGGGTTGACCGTGAATCCATCTGAGATTCTCATTAACACAGTATCTCAAGAATGGGTGGTTGAATGTTTGTAGGATTTATTTAGAATTATTGTTACCAGCAGAAGAACCGAATAGATTTTCAAATTGATGTACAAATGTCTAAAATGTTACGTTTTTTTCTTTTTTTTTTTTTTAAATGGCCTGTTTGTATGGAAGCCTGTTTCTGACACATTAAAAAGAAAAAGTTTGCGTTTTCGACTTTATTTCTTGCGAATCTGACTTCATTTCTTAGAATTCTGACTTTATTTCTTCCGATTTAGATTTTTTTCAGTAATTCCGACGTTATTTCTAGCTATTCTCAATTTCTTTCTTTCAAATCCGCCTTTTTTTTTTCTGGCAATTCCGACTTTATTTATTGCTATTCATTTTGCTCGACTTTTTTTTTCTCTCTCCTAATTCTGACTTTTTTTCTCGCAAGTCTGACTTTTCCTGGCAATTCCGACATTATTTCTCACGATTCCTCCATTTTTTTTTTCTTGCAATTCTGAGTTTTATTCTCACTAATCATGCAGCGTCACCTCCTCTGTATTGCCAGAAAGCTTTATTCGATTCAATAAATTTTTATTTGTATAGCACTTTTTAAACAATGAACATTGTCTCAAAGCAGCTTTACACAGATAATGTGGTGATAAAAATGAATAAGACGTTCTTTAAAAGTGTAAGTTTGTCCCTAATGAGCGAGCCGGTGGTGACTGTGGCAAGCAAAAATTCCCTTTACACATTGAAAATTAAATAAGCTACAATCAATAGATCGATTTGTGAAACAATTGATATAATTATTTATTAGGCACTATTTTAGGCGTGGGTTCACAAACAGCAGTTTCACACACAGCTTCTGTCTGCTATGTTACATTGTAATATTAAAGTGATAGCAGAAGTGATAGCTCAAGCTACCTCCTGGTTGTTAGAAAAGAACTCAGAATTGGCAGAAATAAAGTCGGAATTAGGCAAACTTTTTTTTTATCTTACAGAAACTGGCTTCCATATGTTTGAAGTATATTTTAAGAGTATTTCATCTATACAATTCTATCGCATGAATGAATAGACTTGTTGCTGGTGGAGGCACCTTCTCTCAACTTCCCTATCCATTGAGTTCCATTTGCTTTCTATAGTAAAATTGCTGGCTCTTGGTGCACAGTGCATGTTCAGACCATCAGTATGGTCAGCTGGTTATGGAGGCACCCCCTGTCAACTCAATTGGCCATTGAGTTCTTTTTGCTTTCTATTGTAATATTTGTGGGTTCTTGAACCACTTGTTTGAAGGCAGAGGTCTCCATTTTGTGGTGCACCAGAGTTTAGTTGATTGGTGCACACTGTAATATAGATAAAGCACATTAGATAGATTGTCAGTCACTGTCAGTCAGTCAATGTATTGTTTGTATTGTACAGGTACACAGCAACGAAATGCAGTTTGGCATCTACCAGAAGTGCAAAAAGTAGCAAACGTGCAAATAGTGCAGATGAATATGTGGCATATTTACAGCATGTGAATGATGAATAATACCTTGATCATCATTCGTCATGATCATAATCAGATGAAAAAATCCAACACTGCAGTCATATGTGTTAATTGGAAAGATAACTTCTAGGTTTTCTAGATGTCTGTTATAGGGACAGAGCATAATCATGCCACCGGTATGTTGTAAGAGTTACATTTGCAAAAGGGATTGAATAAATGAACAGAACTGGCTAAAGAAATGCTGAAGGAATGTTATTCCACTGGGTTGACCAGAAAAAAAGTTTGACAATGCATTCATATATGAAAATATATTTTTGGTGGTAATGGATGCACAAAGTACATGGCCTGAGGACAGGATTATGAGATCCAATAATATGAATACAAACATATTCATGTTTTTGTAGGATTTATATGAAATCTTTATTGTAACCAAGAGGAACTGATTACATTTTGGCATCCAAGCATCAAGGTAAAAAGACTAAAATAGTTTTTTTTTCTTTTCCTTTTTTCTTTGCTTTGAGAATGTTGATGGAGAATTATAGAGAAGGTCAGAAGGAGTTGCATTGTGTGTTTGTGTATTTAGAGAAAGCATATGACAGGGTGCCAAGAGAGGAGATGTGAAACTGTATGAGGAAGTCAGGTGTTTCAGAGAAGTATGTGAGGGTGGTGCAGGACATGTATGAGGACAGTGTGACAGCAGTGAAGTGTGCAGTAGGAACGACAGACTGGTTTAAGGTGGAGGTTGGACTGCATCAAGGATCTGCTCTGAGTCCTTTCCTGTTTGCGGAGGTGATGGACAGGTTGATGGACGAGGTCAGACAGGAGTCTCCATGAACTATGATGTTTGCGGATGATATTGTTATTTGTGGTGAGAGTAGGGAGCAGGTTGAGAAGAGCCTGGAGAGGTGGAGGTACGTGCTGGAGAGAAGGGGAATGAAAGTCAGTAGGAGTAAGACAGAGTACATGTATGTAAATGAGAGGGCGGGCAGTGGAGTGGTGCGGTTGCAGGGAGAAGAGGTGGAGAAGGTGGAGGAGTTCAGGTACCTGGGGTCAACAGTGCAAAGTAATGGAGAGTGTGTTAGGGAAGTGAAGAAAAGTGTGCAGGCAGGGTGGATTGGGTGGAGAAGAGTGGCAGGAGTGATTTGCGGCCCAGCACTTAATACAGCATGTAAAAAGGATTGCACGTGTGCATCGAGCCAAAAGCCCTTTACCGGAAAGGTTGAGGAAGAATATGGGTACCGTTACACCTCTAGTCTTAACACATTTTATTGAGGGAAAAAAAACATCTTCATTGTTTGTCAGAATTTTTTTTATTTCAGATTTATGTTCACAATCTATTTATATTTATATAGCTCCATGTCCATTGTTAAAAGCACTATAAAAATAACCTTGGCTTAAATGAAATATTCATTGACATCCCTATATAGTGAAGGAGATACCTGTTGCTACCTGGTCAGACAATGCCAAATATTTGTGTCATTCGTTACATATCGTATTATTAGTAAGGCGTGATTTCCCTGGGTAATTTGTGGCTTATTTTGAAAGTTATTATGGTTCATTGTTTTTATTATCTTTCTTCTTTAAGCATAAGGGATATGTGCAGACCTGCAGTAACTACAGGGGAATTAAGTTGATCAGTCACACCATGAAGTTATGGGAAAGAGTAGTGGAAGCCAGGCTGAGAGAAGAGGTGACCATCTGTGAGCAACAGTATGGTTTCATGCCGAGGAAGAGCACCACAGATTCCTTATGTGCTTTGAGAATGTTGATGGAGAAGTATAGAGAAGGACAGAAGGAGTTGCATTGTGTATTTGTGGATTTAGAGAAAGCGTACGACAGAGTGCCAAGAGAGGAGTTGTGGTATTGTATGAGGAAGTCAGGTGTGTCATCGTAGTACAAGTATGTGAGGGTGGTGCAGGACATGTATGAGGACAGTGTGACAGC
>JAAIIK010000042.1:3790598-3804041 GCA_014706435.1 Silurus glanis | reverse complement strand
TATATATATATATAGCTTTGAGAAAACACAGCTTGTATTTGTTAAAATTAACTTTCAATTGATGCCATGGTAAGTGTGTAAAGTCATTATTAATTATTATATATACTTAAATGGGTATTATGGTTCATAGGACTATATAAATCTATATCCAAAATGCTACATTCATCTCATAGAATGCCCCTTATCCTTTTGCTATGTGAGACCCACTCATCTGTTTCTTTCATTCATGACTTTCTATTCACTGGTTCATTCTATTCATTCAAACAATAGTAGGCATTATAATGAATAAAATATTATAATAAAAAAATATGTACCACTCTTTTTCAGACTCAACACCAAGTCACGTTCATTTAAAGGCGTGTTCTTTCAAAAGCTTCAACTAATGGGATGGTCCAGAGCGTTCACATGTTTGGATTTAAGTTCATGGAAGTGAACAAGAACTAGTGATGGGAAGATCTGCTCATTTTAGTGATTTGGTTTTTTGAATCTCGTTTATCAAAATAAACAAATCTTTTTTGATCCATTTAGTTAATTTTGTTCCTTTGATCAGAAATATTTCCAGGAAACAGATCCCAACACGTCTACATAAACTAACTTTGATCATAGTACCAATAATTTATACATGTGTATATATAACTGTATATGTGTAACATAGTGTCTATGGGAGTCACTTGATAAAAGAACGAACGACTCGGACTAGGAGAGTTCTTCTCTGAGTGTTTTTCTCAATCACATTAAAGACTCGTTCAAAATGAACGAATGGCTAATAAACGACCAATCACTAACAAGAACGCAATTACTGAAGCCAGCACACTAAAGAAATAGAGCTATGAGGTGCTGTATTACCGGACCAGTTTTTAATACAGAAGTAAAATATTTAGCTAAAGGTAAAATACATTTGAATGAGTTTGGTGTGGGAGAACTGTACTGTAAGATAGCTGATGTGATCAGTGCTCTTCAAAATTAATTTGGATATTGCTTTTTCAGAAAACTGGATAGAGACACCCTGACTAACTTCCCTGTTTCCTGTCAGTTCTCACCAGTATGGTCTTTCGTCTCCAAACTGCACCATTACATATGAGTTAAAGCATGCCCAATCTTAATCCATTAAGAATATGAGTAAGGAGTTGGTGGTAATGGTAAAGGCTTATCAGAGTGCTTGCACTTCTCAGTCCTCAAACTGTCCTGGAATGCAGAAATCAATCTTCTTTACGGTTATGGTGGAGGGAAATTAGAGGTTATGGGGTTGGCCGTATTTTAAGACGCTTTTCTGAGCGCTGTAGCTGGTTTTTATTGCTAATCAATGAGCAGAGGACTGACACAAGCTCTAGGGAATCTGGCATGCAATGTCAGCCAACGCTGTGGAAATGATCTCTTTGGGTTTTTTTTTTTTTTTTTTTGAGTTCTAATGCAGCACTGGCATGAAGTCACTTCCTCGTCTTAGGCTACCAGTTACAGTAGAGTGCTTGTTCAATATTTTAAGGTTTATTTTAGCCAATGTAACCTCTAGCACATTCTTTCTATTGTGCATGTCTGCATGCTTGGCAAATAATATTGAAATACTATTTATTTTTCTTGACACGCACACTGAATTACACTGCTATTAGCAAAACATTTGTGGTGATAGTCAGAGCTACCTTTGTTCTGCTGTCTATTAGGGATGTTCTTCTCCATAGCTGAGGCCTATGCAATTCGCATCTCGATGCATAGTCAATGATATGATACATTAAAGATACATATAAAACAACTACCGATTCAGCTACTATATTGCAATGTAATGCAATACATTGCAATGGAAAAAAATATGATGCTCTGCAATTCAATATAGTACAGATAGTTCGCTTTTATTTCTTAGTTTCAAACAGGCAGCAAATCATCAATTAATTTAAGTGCCTTCTGACTTCTAATGCATACAGGCCTTTGTGGTGCGAAAAGAGAAAAAAAAAAAAAAGAAGCTGAAATAAAACCAGAGGTTATTTACCTGTTCTATTTCCAGGAAGAGGCAGCTCTAACTCTGCCATGTAAATCTATATTCTATGAGATTTTCAGGACACGCCTCGGTCTCTGTAGTGTTGTGATACGTCATATTCACGTAGCAGCAGCGGTGCTGAGAGAGAGCGCTTCAGAAAAAGTTTTGCGAGGAGGAATCCATCTGCATATCGAATATTGGTCACACTTTATTGATCACTTTCTAAAAAAATAAAAGTATAGCGCATCTACTAATAATTATATATAAATAATTTTTTTTTACAGATGCAAATATGTTTAAAATGATGCATTGGGATACAACTGCTAACTTTTATGCCGATGCACCGAGGCGAATCTTACAATCCCTAGTGGCTATAGATTCAGATCATCTCCTATCATCCAACATGGAATTTTTTATTTTTTTTTTACATTTTACTGCCATTTCTACAGAATGCTCCTTAGTGCCCACTATCATTTAGTTAGTTTTCTCCTCATTAGCACTGTTATAGCACTGACTCTTATAGCATCAGTCACCGCTCTTTTTCTTGACTTATTCTGTGTTATTGCCCAGCACTTATACCTCATTTTTCCTTCAAAATCAGTTCCCTCAGCACCATTTCTCCAACAAGCATTTTCATTCCCCGCTGTCTATCCCAGCGTGCCTGGGCATTCGTGCAGCTACGGTCGAGTAGGCATTCCATTCAACCTAACTGTAAAGGAAATGTATGGATGGTTGATGGGGAAAATATAGAATTTGTTTTTAAAATAGGTTACCATGCTGGAATTCTAAGCCAGGAGTTCCCAGACTTTTTTTTTTCTGTGAGGGCCACATAATTTTTCCTTTTGTAATTTAGGGCCGGGTCGGTCTATAACGGTCTGGAAACACTTGCAGGTGTTTGGATTTATTTAGCTGATTAGAGTGTGACACCAAACCCAGCCATTAGGGTTGCACAAGCCAGTGCACTCTTAGTGCTGCTCCCAAGCTCGGATAAATGGGGAGGGTTGTGTTAGGAAGGGCATCCAGCGTAAAACGTGCCAAAGCAAATATGCGGATCACGAATCAGAATTTCATACCGGATCGGTCGAGGTCCGGGATACCAACGACTGCCACAGTTATCGTTAGCCAACAGGGTACCGGTGGAAATTGGGCTACTGTTGGCTGAAGAAGGAAAAGGAGAGGAGGAAGACGTTTACAGAGACGGCAGGGAAAGGAGAAGTGTAGGAGAGTGGAGGTTAGGGTTGGTACTTTAAATGTTGGTACTATGACGGGTAAAGGGAGAGAGATAGCTGATATGATGGAGAGGAGAAAGTTAGATATGTTGTGTGTTTAAGAGACCAAGTGGAAAGGGAGTAAGGCCAGGAGCATTGGAGGTGGGTTTAAACTGTTCTATCATGGTGTGGATGGAAAGAGAAATGTAGGGGTGATTCTGAAGGAAGAGTACAGTAAGAGTGTAGTGGAGGTGAAGAGAGTTTCTGATAGGGAGATGAACGTGAAGCTGGAAATTGAAGGGGTGATGATAAATGTCATCAGTGCCTATGCTCCACAAGTGGGTTGTGAGATGGAGGAGAAGGAAAAATTCTGGAGTGAGTTAGATGGCGTGGAAGAGGGTGTACCTAGAAATGAAAGATTGGTGATTGGGGAAGACTTTAATGGGCATGTAGGTGAAGGAGTTGATAGGAGGTGATAGGTAGGTATGGCCTTAAGGAGAGGAATGTGGAAGGGCAGATGGTGGTAGATTTTGCTAAAGGGATGGAAATGGCAGTGGTAAATACTTGTTTTAAGAAGAAGGAGTATAAGGTGAGTGGAGGAAGGTGGAAGAAGAAGAGGAGGACTGAAAGAAGAATAAGATGGTGGAAACTGAAGGAGGAAGAGTGTAGTGTGAGGTTCAGGGAAGAGGTCAGACAGGGGCTCGGTGGTGGTGAAGAGGTGCTGGATGATTGGGAAACTACTGCAGAAGTGAATAGGGAGAAAGCTAGAAATGTACTTTGTGTGACATCTGGATATAGAAAGGAAGACAAGGAGACATGGTGGTGGAATGAGGAAGTGCAGGAGAGCATAAGGAGAAAGAGGTTCACAAAACAGAACTGGGATCGACAGAGAGATGAGAAAAGTAGGCAGGAGTTCAAGAAGATGCAGCAGCAGGTAAAGAGTGATGTGGCGAAAGCCAAGGAAAAGGCATATGCAGTAGGAGATGTAAGAGAATTTGGACACTAAGGAAGGAGAAAAGGATTTGTACCGATTGGCCAGGCAGAGGGACCGAGCTGGGAAGGATGTGCTGCAAGTTAGAGCAATAAAGGATGGAGATGGAAATGTGTTGACTAGTGAGGAGAGTGTGTTGAGAAGTTGGAGGGAGTATTTTCAGCAGCTGATGAACGAGGAAAATGAGAGAGAGAGAGAGAGAAGGTTGGATGGTGTAGAGATGGTGAAGCAGGAAGTGGATAGGATTAGTAAGGAGGAAGTGAGAGCAGTGATTAAGAGGATGAAGAGTGGAAAGTCGGTTGGACCAGATGACATACCTGTAGAAGCATGGAGATGTTTAGGAGAAATTGCAGTGGAGTTTTTAACCAGATTGTTTAACAAGATTCTGGAAGGTGGGAGGATGCCTGAGGAATGGAGAAGGAGTGTGCTGGTACCGATCTTTAAGCATAAGGGAGATGTGCAGACCTGCAGTAACTACAGGGGAATAAAGTTGATCAGTCACACCATGAAGTTATGGGAAAGAGTAGTGGAAGCCAGGCTGAGAGAAGAGGTGACCATCTGTGAGCAACAGTATGGTTTCATGGCGAGGAAGAGCACCACAGATGCCTTATTTGCTTTGAGAATGTTGATGGAGAAGTATAGAGAAGGACAGAAGGAGTTGCATTGTGTGTTTGTGGATTTAGAGAAAGCGTACGACAGGGTGCAGAGAGAGAAGTTGTGGTATTGTATGAGAAAGTCAGGTGTGTCAGAGAACTGTGTAAGGGTGGTGCAGGACATGTATGAGGACAGTGTGACAGCAGTGAAGTGTGTGTTAGGAACGACAGACTGGTTCAAGGTGGAGTTTATAAGACTGTGGTGAGACCTGCGATGTTGTATGGTTTAGAGACAGTTGCATTGACAGGAGGTGGAGCTGGAGGTAGCAGAGCTGAAGATGTTGAGGTTTTCGTTAGGAGTGACGAGGATGGACAGGATTAGAAATGAGTTTATTAGAGGGACAACGCATGCAGGGCGTTTTGGACACAAGGTGAGGGAGGCAAGATTGAGATGGTTTGGACATGTGCAGAGGAGGGACATGGGGTATATCTGTAGAAGAATGCTGAGGATGGAGCCACCAGAAAGGAGGAAAAGAGGAAGACAAAAGAGGAGGTTTATGGATGGGGTGAGGGAAGACATGCAGGTAGTTGGTTTAAAAGAGGCAGATGTAGAGGACAGGGGGGTATGGAGACGGATGATCCGCTGTGGCGACCCCTAATGGGAGAAGCCGAAGAAGAAGGTGATGATGACAAGTTGACATTGATTAAAGGATAAAAGGATAAATGTACAGATATTTTGCTTAGAACTACAACCCTCTAAACAGACATATATTTAGAAATTATTTCATTTAAGTAGATTTTTCTGGTATCAGTACTTTACTTCACTATATTTTTATATAATAACTTTTTACTTTCACTCATAAAATTTTGACACAAATATCTGTACTTTCTACTTCTTACATTTTCAAAACAGGCTAGTCACTTTAGTTTAGTTTTGGTGAAATGTCAATATTTTTTTCATTGCATTTCCTGTCATTGCGTGCCTTTTTCAATCTAACACTGGTTTATTATTTCCATCATCTTTTCTCTGCTTGTGTTCTATATGGTGGATGTTCAGCCTATATACATTCATTAGGTAGCAAAATTTTAAATTTGTTTTGTACTAATGCATTTATTAGGGCTGTCAAAATTAACGCGTTAATAATGTGTTAACACAAATTCATTTTAACAGCACTGATTTTATTAACGCGCGATTAATGCAGCGTGCATTTCTGTTTGACCGTTTTTATTAAAATGATAAATAAATAAATAAATATAAAAGGCGATATTTAAAACCTGCAGCACGACATACGTTTATTAGACATGTTTATAGAATATAGATAACATATCAGATGTTGAAAGTGGGACATTTTGAAATGTGATGCCAAATATTGGCTCATTTTGGATTTAATGAGAGCTACACATTCCAAAAAAGTTGGGACAGGTAGCAATAAGAGGCCGGAAAAGTTAAATGTACATATAAGGAACAGCTGAAGGACCAATTTGCAACTTATTAGGTTAATTGGCAACATGATTGGGTATAAAAAGAGCCTCTCAGAGTGGCCGTGTCTCTCAGAAGTCAAGATGGGCAGAGGATCACCAGTTCCCCCAATGCTGCGGCGAAAAATAGTGGAGCAATATCAGAAAGGAGTTTCTCAGAGAAAAATTGCAAAGAGTTTGAAGTTATCATCATCTACAGTGCATGATATCATCCAAAGTTTCACATGCACTGCATCACATACAGTAATGGAAATCACAACATGGGCTAAGGAATACTTCCAGAAAACATTGTCGGTGAACACAATCCACCGTGCCATTCACCGTTGCCGGCTAAAACTCTACTGGTCAAAAAAGGAGCCAAATCTAAACATGATCCGTGCAGGTATTTTCTCTGGGCCAAGGCTCATTTAAAATGGACTGTGGCAAAGTGGAAAACTGTTCTGTGGTCAGACGAATCAAAATTTAAAGTTCTTTTTGGAAAACTGGGATGCCATGTCATCCGGACTAAAGAGGACAAGGACAACCCAAGTTGTTATCAGCGCTCAGTTCAGGAGCCTGCATCTCTGATGGTATGGGGTTGCATGAGTGCATGTGGCATGGGAAGCTTACGCATCTGGAAAGGCACCATCAATGCTGAAAGGTATATCCAAGTTCTAGAACAACATATGCTCCCATCCAGACGTCGTCTCTTTCAGGGAAGACCTTGCATTTTCCAACATGACAATGCCAGACTACATACTGCATCAATTACAACATCATGGCTGCGTAGAAGAAGGATCCGGGAACTGAAATGGCCAGCCTGCAGTCCAGATCTTTCACCCATTTTGGCGCATTATAAAGAGGAAGATGTGACAAAGAAGACCTAAGACAGTTGAGCAACTAGAAGCCTGTATTAGACAAGAATGGGACAACATTCCTATTCCTAAACTTGAGCAACTTGTCTCCTCAGTCCCCAGACGTTTGCAGACTGTTATAAAAAGAAGAGGGGATGCCACACAGTGGTAAACATGGCCTTGTCCCAACTTTTTTGAGATGTGTTGATGCCATGAAATTTATAATCAACTTATTTTTCCCTTAAAATGATACATTTTCTCAGTTTAAACATTTGATATGTCATCTATGTTTATTCTGAATAAAATTTTGAAATTTGAAACTTTCACATTATTGCATTCTGTTTTTATTCACAACTTGTACAGTGTCCCAACTTTTTTGGACTCGGGTTTGTACATTATTCAAATCTACATTCAAAGGTTAACTTTTATTTATATACACTCAAAATAACAACAAAACGCTGTGCTTTTGTAAAATAAAGAAAACAGACAGGGGGTGCTCTCTGCTATCTTTGTCTGTCATTTCTCTTCACAGACATAAATAAAACAACCTGAATCTTAGTGAATACTCGCCTCACAGACAAAATAAATGTGAATAGACAGCCCAGAATGTCTACTTTTAATTAAACCAATTCACAAAACCAATATTCTCTAATGATTTCATCCATATGGAAGTTAGAAGAGGTACAATTTCTCCGGTATCACCTCATTAACCATCCGTGTGGAAACCTTGCAAAGGTTCCGTTTGGTGTCCTGATTTACGTATCAGCTTGATTTACGTACTTTAAACACCATTTTTACTTGAATACATTTACAAGAATATTTAGTTTTCATGCTCTATGTTGAGTATGGTTTCACTAATAAAGATTTGCATAAAGCATCTATATTTGTCCATGCTCATGTTGATTAGAGTATTAAAAACTTGAAAAGTATTAATTTAAGGTACATTTAGAACAGATTAATTGTGAGGTAATTAATGACTGTGAAATTAATTGCGGTTCAATATTTTAATTGATTGACAGCCCTAATATTATGACGTGAGGTCCAGTTACCACTGTGACACTAAAACAGGTAGGCTACTTTTTACTTAAGTACATGTCAGAGCCCAAATTTCTTTACTTTAACTTGAGTAAAAAAAAAGTATAGTTCAGTACTTCATCTCTAACCAGAGTATTTTAAAACATGAGTATCTGTACTTCTACTTAAGTGAAGGATATGTGTACTTTTGCCATCTCTGCAGATAGTTAATTGCTGAAACTATCAGCTTTCAGCAAAAATACATACCGATAGTTTTCCGGCTTTCAGTTATCAGCAAGTAGGATTCTACCTATCTATCGATAAAATCGGTCGACCTCTAGCTATTAACATAGCCTAATTGTTTGTTAGATTCACCACCAACCATATGCATTTTAAGTAAATGAAAAGTAATTCTCATTTGTCTGTATGATGCAGAAAAAAAAATTAACTCATTTAGCATTAGGAGGCATAATAAATACATTTAAAGTCATATTTAAATCTGTACAATAATGTTACAAACCGACCCGGCCGTCCATTACAAAAGGAAAAAAATATGTGGCCCTCATTAGGCTCACCTGCCTAATATTGTGTTGGTCCCCTTTTGCTACCAAAACAGTCCTGACCCGTCGAGCATTAACTTCTTCAGCAATTTCAGCTTCAGTAACTTGTCTGTTGGATCGGACCGCACAGACCAGCCTTCACTCCCCACGTGCATCAGTGAGTCTTGGCCGCCCATGAGCCTGTTGCCAGTTCACCACTGTTCCTTCCTTGGACCACTTTTGATAGATACTGAGCACGGCAGACCAGCAACATCCCACAAAAGCTGCAGTTTTGGAGATGCTCTGACCCAGTCGTCTAGACCTCACAATCTGGCCCTTGTCAAATTCGCTAAAATTCTTACGCCTGCTCATTTTTCCTGCTTCTAACACATCAACATTGAGGACAAAATATTCACTTGCTCCCTAATATATCCCACTCACTTACAGGTGCCATGATGAAGAGATAATCAGTGTTATTCACATCACCTATCATAATGTTATAATGTCATAAATGTCATAAAAGGGGAAAAAAGGGAACCAAAGGTTGAGTATAATATAATATCATGAGTATGTGTACACTATGTGGACAGAAGTATTAGGACACCTGACTTTTCCAGCCATATGAGGTTCTTCCCCAAAGTGTTACCATAATCTTGGAGGCACAAAATTGTTTGCAATGTCTTTGGATGCAGTAGCATAATATGTTCCTTTAGTTGAACCGAGACTCAAACCTGTTCCAGCATGACAGTGCCCCTGTACACAAATCCAGATCCATGAAGATATGCTTTACATGGGTTGGAGTGGAAGATCTCCTGCTATAGGGCTCTGACCTTGAGCACCATTGGTATGAATGTGAGCTCTGACTCACAGGCCTCCTCACCTCACCTACATCAGTACCTGATTTTCCAAGGCCGAAGATCTTCCCAGAAGAGTGGAGGTTAGTTCGTATACTATGTGTATATAATGCACAGTGTGGAAGACATGAAATGGATGATGGTTTATACACAGAGTTCATTACAATGTGCTGCTTCCCAGCTATTGGTGGTTCAAATGCGCACCTCCTAGCCAATCAGATTTGAGTATTGAGAAGGATCATAGGTTACTAAACAGCAGCTAGTTTTGTTCAGGATTACTGCTTCTATATATTTATACAGTATGAATGTGTGCAGTTCATCAGTCATTCACAATGCAGACGTCATTTACAAGCATGTGCTGGAACTCTGCAGCTTCTATATTCTGCTCTATTAATACTGAAGGAATTTGAGAGAATGTACAGTTCATAATGTAGTTGAATGCTCCTACATTGCTCCTTTTCCTTTGCTCACCACTACTAACGTGTTATTGCGTTGTTGACGCGTTAAAGAAAGATGAGAAAGATTAACTGCATGATGAATTGCTGATATTTATATTTACTATAAGCTTTAAATGAGACTTGTGTGTCACGGTCAATGAGAGCACCGCCCCCAACAGCCCCCTGCCACGCCTTGCCCCACCTTTATAACTTTGCCCCTGAAGTAATGAGGGCACACACTCAAGACAAACAACAAAAACATTAAAATATTTCAAACAAGAATTAGTTATAAATCAGATGCATGTCTAATCGTTCCTATGCATATTGTACATTAAACTGACCAGAGAACTGTGACAAAAACATATGATTCTAACTTGCAGTTTGTTGTGGTCATATACACACACACACACACACACACACACACACTCTCTCTCTCTCTCTCTCTCTCTCTCTCTCTCTCTCTCTCTCTCTCAAACACACTCGTGTGCACAAATTGTCTGTCTCTTTCTCTCTCTCTCCTCTCTCACACACATACACTGTCTCTCTCTCTCTCTTTCTCACACACAGTCTCTCTCTCTCTCTCTCTCTCTCTCTCTCTCCTCTCTCACACACACATACACGGTCTCTCTCTCTCTCTTTCTCACACACTCTCTCTTTCTCTCTCTCTCTCTCTCTCTCTCTCTCTCTCTCTCTCTCTCTCTCACTCTTACACACACACACACACACACACACACACACACACACACTTTTGATTTGATCTTCCACTATATTCGAATTCTATTAATTAAAATGTATTTCCAAGAAGAAAAAGTGAAAGAAAAAGTGCAAGAATCTGTTTTTATTAAATGCTCTCGAACAGATTAACAGAAAATATAAACATAACCCCTTCTTTTTTTTTTGGTTTGCATACGGAAAAGCGCATTCATTCAGGTTCATGGTGACTTTTTATGTCTCTTGATGAAATAAAGAAATTGTCCAAATAGTGACTGATGCCCTTATTGTAATGTTTTTTTGATTGATCTAGTAGAAAATAATACATTTCTCATCATTTATTCCAAATAGTCACCATGTACAATCTCCCCATGACAAACACATGTTGGACTGCTCATGTCCTCACTGTCATGCTCTGCTAAAGCAGTGACATGTTCTGCCTCGCTAATCAACAGAATTATTCCATGACTTTTTCGACGTTTACAGGCCTGACCAGTGGTCTGTTCACAAATACAATAAAAAAAGAGAAACACGACCAGCAATTGAGAGTGAATGCCTTTTCAAACCCATTTAATGTTGAACCAGGTGGTTCTTGTTTTTTTGACATGAACTGTTGACTCGAAATGTCTTTTGCCTTTTAGTAGCGGATTTTTAGATGCATGTTTGCCAACACTGTCCTCTCGCTCTTTAAGAATCGCATTAAGAAGCCTTCACTGAACGGACTCCTGGTGTGATGAAACATGACAAAGGTGGAATTCGCTCATTTGTTCTTCTTGCGAAAGGGGCACAAAACAATGAGGGAGAATATGGAAATCATTACATTGGAATAAAAAGTGCTCCTGGCGTTTCACCTTCACAACAACTTATCTGCAAGCCAACTGACAGGGAAAGCTATCGTCTGCTATCACTGTGGCTATTAAAGAGCAGAGTGGAAGTGCTAGCTGTTATTAGCAATGTTAGATCCATTGTAAAACTGAACAGTACTGTATTTTTTAATTCTGTCTGAAAATGTAACCAAAAGAAAATGTGAAATACCTGAAGTCCTTGTGTCTGTCCACAATGACACATGGTCAATACAGACGTGTGAAAAGGAAAGTACACCCTCATGCTTGAATTATATGGTTTTACATATTAGGATAAAATAAAAAATATTCTGGTCCTTATCAGGTTTTAACATAAGGTAAATACAACCTCACATGAACAACACATGACAAAATACACTGTCAGTATTATTATAATTTATTTATTTTTTATTTATTTACAAAAATCAAGCCGACATGGAGAAACCAAGTATGAAAAACTAAATACATCTTTACTGCTTCGGTAGGATATTAGCCAGGTGCTGCTAATTAAATACCTTTAAATAATTGATCATCAGCAAGTGTGACCACCTCTGTAAAAGCCCAAGTTTTAGCATTATGCTGGTCTGAAGCATTCAGGTGTGTGTTAACACAACAACAAAAGAGGAAAGACATCAGCAAAGATCTTAGAGAAGCAATTGTTGCTGCCTATCAATCTGGGAAGGGTTATAAGGCCATTTCCAGACAATTTAAAGCTCATCATTCTACAGTGCGGAACATTATTTACAAGTGGAAAACATTCAATAGAGTAGCCAATCTTCCTGGGATTGGCTCTCCCAGCAAATTCACCCCAAGGTCAGACCATGCAATGCTCAAGAGAAATTGCTGAAAACCCAACTCAGACTCTACAGGCCTCAGTTAGCATGTTAAATTGTGACAGTTCTTGACGGTACAATTAGTGAAAAACTGAACAAGTATGGTTTGTTTGGAAAGTTTGCCATGAGAAAGGCACTTCCTTTTTAAAAGAGCATGGCAATGGCTGTGGCAGGACCTTAAGGGAGCTGTGCATAAACAAATGCTGTGAAAAAGAGGGAGCCAAAAATCTTCTACAACGTGAGAGACTGATAGTCATCCAGAATACGATTCCTTCAAGTTAAAGATGGTTTAAATAGCTATGGAATTTTAACGCATACTTAGTTTTTTTACACATGGCTTATAATGTTGTGGTGTAATATATTTTGTTGTTGTTTATTTGAGGTCGCATTTATCTAATTCTAAGACCTTGTAAGGACCAGGTAATTTATTATTATTATTATTATGTCCTGATAAAATTTCAAACTATAGAATTCAAAGAGAGTGTACTTTCTTTTTATCATTTGTAATATACCCAATAACATTTTCTAAGATATCATGAGGACATCTTTTACTATACAGACAAAAGATGGTTGACACCTGTCCTTTTTGCCAATTTGATTTTACAATAAACTCCACTCTTCTGGGAAGATGTTTCACTAGATTTTGGAATGTGTTTGTGGAGATTTCAGCAACTGATGTAGGTGAGGTGAGGAGGCCTGGGGTGCAGTCAGTGTTTCAATTCATGCCATAGGTGCTCATTAGGGATGAGGTCAGAGCTCATATAGCAGGCCATTCCAGATCTTCCACTCCAACCCATGTAAAGCATATCTTCATGGAGTTCACTTTGTGCACAGGGGTATTGTCATGCAGAAACAGGTTTTTGGTCTCCTAGTTTAAGTGAATGGAAAATTTAATACTACTGCATCCAAAGACGTCGTATACATTTGGGCACCACAAACAGTTTTGGGGAAGAGCCCCATGTGTTCCAATACTTTTGTCCATAATAGAGTGTTTACTTTACTTACAGTAAGTGGCTACTGACTTCTAATAAATGTTCCTTTTAGCAAATAGGGCTTTGAAGTGACTCTCAGGACACGCCTCGGTCTCCACAGTGTTGTGATACATCATATTCACGTAGCAGCAGTGGTGCTGAAAGAATG
>JAAIIK010000042.1:3778126-3790198 GCA_014706435.1 Silurus glanis | reverse complement strand
TATATATATATATATATATATGTGTGTGTGTGTGTGTATATGTGTATTTGTTTATTTTGCATAGTCTTATCCTCTACATTAGACTGATTCAGGCAGCGTTCTGGTCTGCTTGTCTTCTTTTGTCCGGGATCCCATTATGATTTTTTATTTTTTTTTGACACTTAAATCAAGCATCATATTCTAGCACAAGCACTTAGCGGAGAATGTCATGCCTTAACAACAAGCAATCACTCAACTCTCACTTCAGTGCTGGCACAAGACCTATGGCTTTTTGTTTTTCGGTGGCAATCAGTAAATGCTCTGCACCATTGTACATTAAATCAACAAAATCCACAGACGCAATTTCCCGAAAGAGCTGTGAATGACTAAGTGCCTATGTATTTGCTGTTCGGTTGTGTATATGCTCTGGGTTAGGCTGTGTGGGTTGCCATAATAAGCCTTAATCACTTAATACGTTTTGAGTGTATATTCAACTACTCTATATGAACAAAAGTATTGGGACAACTGACTTCTCTAGCCATATGTGGGTTTTCCCCAAACTACTATTACAAACTTGGAGGCACAGGATGTCTTTGGATGAGGTAGCATTGAATTTAGATTCACTTGAGCAAGGAGACCCAAACTGTTCTAGCCTGTGCACAAAGTGAGCTCCACAAGGATATAGTTTACATGGGTTGGAGTGGAAGCTCTTGATTGACCTGCTATAGAGCTCTGACCTCAAGCCTGACTTTACTAACACCCAAAATCCTCCCAGAAAAGTGGCGGTTACTATAACAGCAATTGGAGAGTAAATATTTAATGGGATGTTCAAAAAGCACTTACTGTACGAATCTTATAGTCTGGTGTCCACAAACTTTTGTCCATAAAGTGTATTTCTTGCTTATTGATTTGTTTAGTCTGAGCACGTATTTATTTGATGGCCCTTTCTCGTTTCTGCTCATATGACAATTTGAAGAGTGTTTTTCTTCGCATCAGCCATTTTCCATTTCTGAATTTATCTTTGTGCCTTGAGGATTTTTTTTTTGCAAAGGTTGACTCATTTCAATTAAAATAATAAGCAGGGGTGATATAAAAAAAAAAAAAAAATTCTGCACCAAATCGCACTCATCTTAATGAAGGGGTTTGGGGGACGTGCAGGCAGTGACTGAACACGCTGAATGTTAAAGCTGCTTGCTTTGTGTGTGTGTGTGTGTGTGTGTGTGTGTGTGTGTGTGTTTGAGACCAGTCCTATTTCTTGCACCTTTCTTTTTCTATTTCTCAAGCTTCAGTCCATCATGTTTAGTCTTCATATTGGCCTTAACATCATTATATTTCTTTCTTTATATCCTTATGATTGTGTTTTGCATCCACTCATATTTTATATCCATTTTATATCATTTATATCATATTTTTATGATATAAAAAAAAGTCGTTATGTGCACAAAACCATCTCCATCTTTGGAATGAAGGCTGTTTATGTAAACGCTGACTGCATCCCAGGTCTCCTCACCTCACCTACTCACGACTTTACTAACACTCTTGTAGCTGAATGAGTGCAAATCTTCACACTCCAAAATCTAGTGGAACATCTTCCAAGAAGAGTGGGATGTTAAAAAATAAAAACATTGTGCATTAACTTCTTCAGCAATTTAAACTACAGAAGATCATCTGTTGGATCAGACCACACGGGCCATCCTTCGCTCCTCATGTGCTTTAGTGAGCCTCAGCAGCCCATGACCCTGTCGCTGGTTCATCACTGTTCTTGGACCACTTTTAATAGATGACTGACCACTGCAGACTGGTACCAGCTCACAACAGCTGCAGATTTGGAGATGCTCTGACCCAGCCGTCTAGCCATCACAATTTTGCCCTTGTCAAACTTGCTCTAATCCTTACGCCTGCCCATTTTTCCTGCTTCTAACACAGCAACATTGAGGACAAAATGTTCACTTGCTGCCTAATAATATCCCACCCTCTAACAGACGCCATGATGAAGCGATAATCAGTGTTCTTCACTTCACCGCTCATAATGTTATGCCTGATTGTTGTATGTAGATGACCTATGTCAGTATTTAAGTAGAAGCCAGATATATCTTAAAACCAAAAAAATAAATGAGCAAAAATCAATGGTGGATTCTAAAAAGATGGAAAAAATATTATCACCCATTGTGTGTAAAGTCTGTCTATGATTAAAAAAAAAAAAGAAAAAAAAAAAGGTCATAGTCTTCTCGAATGTGAAACTGATACACTTTTCTCTCATTCCTCTGTTTCTATCAGTGTATGTCCGCTTTAACTCCAGTCATCCCGTGGCGGTGGAGGTGGAAGAAGGGACAAGTGTATCTGAGCTGAAGGAGACTGTGGGACGGTTGCAAGGTGTTCAGCCTGATCAGCTGCGGGTTATTTTTGCTGGAAGAGAGCTCAGTAGTGATTCCACCTTAAAGGTAGTTGCACTTTTATGACTTTAAGCCTTTCTGCCTGTTTGTCTGCTGTTTGTCATGCTCTCTCTCTCTCTCTCTCTCTCTCTCTCTCTCTCTCTCTCTCTCTCTCTCTCTACTTTTTGTTTGAACAGCAAGATTATTGTGGATCTTTCATTAGCATCAGGGTCAAATTCAGTGTTGGGCGCAGCTGCTCTTCTGAGGTTCAAGATTTAAGATTTTTATTTGTCACAAACATAGTTATATACAAAATACAAAATGTAAACCTGATTAAGAACCAAACGTGTGCATTAGATAAAATCTTCCTTTTCCGGCTTCTCCCATTAGGGGTCGCCACAGTGGATCATCCGTCTTCATACCCCCCTGTCCTCTACATCTGCCTCTTTCAAACCAACTACCTGCATGTCTTCCCTCACCACATCCATAAAACTCCTCCTTCGGTCTTCCTCTTCTCCTCCTTACTGGTGGCTCCATCCTCAGCATTCTTCTACCAATATATGTCCCTCCTCTGCACATGTACAAACCATCTCATTCGGGCCTCTCTCACTTTGTCTCCAAAATGTCCTACATGCGATGTCCCTCAATTAAACTCATTTCTAATCTTCAGCTCTGCTACCTCCAGCTCCAACACACTCTTCATTACTTTGCAATGTTGATCCCAGGTACCTAAACTCCTCCACCTTTTTCACCTCTTCTCCCTGCAACCGCACCACTCCACCGCCCTGCCCCTCATTCACACACATGTACTCTGTCTTACTCCCTCTGACTTTCATTCCCCTTCTCTCCAGTGCGTACCTCCACCTCTCCAGGCTTTTCTCAACATGCTCCCTAGTCTCACCACAAATCACAATATCGTCCGCAAACATCATAGTCCATGGCGACTCCTGTCTCACCTCAGCCGTCAATCTGTCCATCACCACTGCAAACAGGAAAGGGTTCAGAGCCGATCCTTGATGCAGTCCAACCTCCACCTTAAACCAGTCTGTCGTTCCTACTGCACACTTCACTGCTGTCACACTGTCCTCATACATGTCCTGCATCACCCTCACATACTTCTCTGACACACCTGACTTCCTCATACAATAGCACAACTCCTCTTTTGGCATACTGTCATGCGCTTTCTCTAAATCCACAAAGACACAATGCAACTCCTTCTGACCTTCTCTATACTTCTCCATCAACATACTTAAAGCAAATAATGCATCTGTGGTGCTCTTCCTCGGCATGAAACCATACTGTTGCTCACAAATGGTCACCTTTTCTCTCAGCCTGGCTTCCACTACTCTTTCCCATAACTTCATTAGTGTCCAACTTCACATACAGCTCCCCATATGCCTTTGACTTGGCTTTCGCCACAACCCTCTTCACCTGCTGCCGCATCTCCTTGTACTCCTGCCTACTTTTCTCATGACTCTGCCGATCCCAATTCTGTATTGCCAACCTCTTTCTCCCTGTGCTCTCCTGCACTTCCGCATTCCATCACCACATCTCTTTGTCTTCCTTTCTATTTCCAGATTTCACACCAAGTACCTTTCTAGCTGTCTCCCGTATCACTTCTGCAGTAGTTGCCCAATCATCCAGCACCTCTTCACCACCCCTGTCTGACCTCTTTCCTGAACCTCACACTACAGTCTTCCTCCTTCAGTTTCCACCATCTTATTCTTCTTTCAGTCCTCACTCTCCTCCTCTTCTTCTTCACCTCCAAAACCATCCTACAGACCACCATCCGATGCTGTCTAACTACACTGTCCCCTGCCAACACCTTACAGTCTCCAATCTTCTTCAGGTTTCATCTCCTACATAGAACATAGTCCACCTGTGTGCACCTTCCTCCACTCTTATATATCACCCTATGATCCTCCTTCTTCTAAAAATAAGTATTCACCACTGCCATTTCCATCCTTTTAGCAAAGTCTACCACCATCTGCCCTTCCACATTCCTCTCCTTAAGGCCATACCTAAAACTCACTTTCTCATCACCTCTGTTCCCTTCACCTACATGCCCATTAAAGTCTGCCCCAGACTATTGGTTAACAATACCTGTGGCGGTCGTTGGTAACCCAGGCCTCGACCGATCCGGTATGGAATTTCGGTTTGTGATCCGCATATTTGATTTGGCATGTCTTATGCTGGATGCCCTTCCTAACAAAACCCTCCCTATTTATCTGGGCTTGGGACCAGCACTAAGAGTGCACTGGCTTGTGCAAACCTAATGGCTGGGTTAGATAAAAGGGACTATAAATATAAAATAAGAGCAAAACGTTTCGAAGATAGTTTTGTAACATGCCAACCGATGGCAGCACAAGGCTGCATGTATAGTCACAGGAAGCAGCATGCAAACATGCTTCGAAAAGAAGACTTCCAGGGCATACTGTATTTCAGAAGTGGCAGGAAAACTGGGAGCGCTGTATTGCTGTGCAAGGGGACTATTATAAAGGTGATAGTGTGTAACCTTTAAACTTCCTTCCTTCCACCTCGTATGTTTAGATGTGCAAAAGTACATTACAAAATGTAATGAGGTATGACAATAGCAAACCAAAAACAGTAACAATTACAGTGTAAGGTGCTGTGTGCAAAAGCAGAATGAACACAAGTATGATTGTAAAGGAGAACTGAGCATGAGAGAATTATGGGATAGTTGAGATGTGCATGCTCGCATTAAGAAGTCTTATAGTTTGTGGGAAGAAGCTCCCCCTAAGCGTCTCAGATTTGGCCATCACACAGCTAAAGCATTTGCCTGATAGCAGCGGACTGAACAGGTAGGTACTGTGATGATTACGGTCCTATATGTCTTAACAGCCCTGTTTCTGCTTCGACTGATGTATATATTTTGCACAGAGGAAAGAGCAGACAAAAAAAAAACACAAATAAATCAAGTTGTGCTTAGTACTGAGTTGTATTCCTGTCCCTGTCTCTGTCTCTGTCTCTGTCTCTCGCTCTCTCTCTCTCTCTCTCTCTCTCTCTCTCTCTCTCTCTGTCTGATGAATGCTGAAGCCTGTCAGGGTAAACAGAGCCTAGGGATCTCCTGAACTTTAGTCCGCAGTGCTTCATTAAGTTTGACCTTCTTAATTATGCATTAAAGCAGCTCCACACACACTGCGCACTCTCAGGTGCACTCAAAGGAGTCAATTAACGGTCATAGAAGCGATACATGCGATATCTGCAAAAGGTCTTTCTCACACTTCTGTTCCTTGCTTACAGAATCCTTCCAGTCCAAAAATCCGTCCCCCCTGCCTCTTTTTATAATTGCAGACAGGGCCAGTAGAATGTGCAACCTTTGGTTTTTCTATGTTCTGTTTTTCCATGTGGTTAATGACATGAACAAGTTCTTTGAAAAACATCTATGACCTTTGAAACATGTCTAGTATTAATGCTCTATGTTGAGTATGTTGATTAGAGTAGTGTAACTATAGTAACTTAAACACCAATACCAGTCGATACTGTACCAGAAGCTGCTAGATATTTACCCCATTAATGTATCTTTTTTAAATAATCCTATTTTCTCTGTTTGGTCATTTGCCTATTCTTACCCACTAGACACTGTAGCTATCCAGATGATGGCTAGCACTAGCATTAAGGCTAAAAGCTATATTCACCCATGCAGCGATTTTAATACTGCAAGTAGTTCCACTTTAACAGTGATGCATTTAGCATTCGACAAATCAAGAGATGAGTCACATTCAATTCAATACATTTTTATTTGCAGAGTGCTTTTAACAAGGGACATTATGGGTTTTTCTCTGGCCGATGCCAATATTTAGAAATCAGGGCAGCCGATGGCCGATATTTGTTTATTTTTTTGCCCGATATGTTTGGTTGACTCCCCCACCCCCATCTCTTAAAATCGAATAGTTACTTAATGAAACGTGATACAGAAAATTGGTTTAATTAAACATTTATTTTATTGATTTCATTTATTTATTTAATTTCACAAAGCACAAGACTCTCCAATCAGTGCACTTGTTAGCAGGTTTTGGTTCCCAGTCCTACCTGTAGCCTACACTACAGCTGGGTAAAGGATTGCTAACAATACAGTTCCAAAAATGTACTCTCATTCTCTATCCAAATGTTATTCTCATTCTCTCTCCAAATGTTATTTTTATTCTCTCTCCAAATGTTATTCTCATTCTCTCTCCAAATGTTATTTTTATTCTCTCTCCAAATGTTATTCTCATTCTCTCTCCAAATGTTATTTTTATTCTCTCTCCAAATGTTATTCTCATTCTTTCTCCAAAAGTAGCATCATATTTAACCAATTAAATAAATAAGGCTAGATTAAGAGCCAAGGACAAGAATTTAAAGACCAAGCTGTCGGTTGCAACTTAACAGACATGATTGAAAAAAGCTACACAAATCCGTTAGTAATGATCATGCTTGTTTTATATATTCACAGTTGTAGGTCTTCCGGTTTTCCTGTTCGAATGCCGAATACACACTACTGCCACCTGTGGTATGGGAAAGTTAATAATAAACTTTCTTTCGGCTTCTCCCGTTAGGGGTCGCCACAGCGGATCATCCGCATGTTTGATTTGGCACATGTTTTTACGCTGGATGCCCTTCCTAACGCAACCCTCCCCATTTATCCGGGCTTGGGACCGGCACTAAGAGTGGCTGGGGTTGGTTCCCTGACCGGGGATCGAACCCGGGCCGCAGCAGTGAGTTAATAATAATCGCCCTTATGTACAGCACAGTTGGCCGATGCAGAGTAATTAAAAAAAACGTCCCATTTAATCGTCCCTCCGATCAAACGGTCGACCTCTACTGTTAATTTGCAGCAATTTGGAACCATTTCCAGCTCCACAATGTGGTCTTCAAGTACACATGCCCTCTACTGTCTACAATCTCATTTGTGGTTGCTGCTCCAAGTCACTCCAATTTTGCAAAGAGCTCAACTTTTTTCCAAATTTCTCGCATGTCATTTCTCACATGGACACGGCCACGTCTAATCTTCGGTTTTTGCTGTAATGCTTTGAAAATGAACGGTATCACTCTCTTGCTGCAAACTTGTGTATGTGTGAATGTGTCACTGTAAACTGTGTCCAAGTATAGAACACTTGAAGAAAACCACTAACTGCCGTCTTCTGCATATTGTACATGAGCTTGCAGATGCCCAGAGTTTCACCAACCGCTAGTGATTGACAGAATAATTCCCTTTTTGCTCTCTCAGATTGGCCATGACATCACCAGCGTTGTTCATCCAGTGATGATGATAAACTTCTTTTCATGCACCTTCCTGACGTCTTGTCTTTATTCCGCTCCTCTGAGAGACCCAACAAACCCATAAAACATCACACTGAACACACAGTGCCACAAGTGCCCACAAGCCATCCAGCATAAAAATGAAGCCCAAATTGCTCACTATTGGATTGTTTTCTTTGGATCGCTTCAGTTCAATACCAAACCCAGTAGTTAACACTTTTAATTGAAGTAAACATCTTAAAACAAAGTAAATAGAGCAGAACAAATTGGTCCTTTATTTGTTCACTGAGGTGATGTTAGCTCTCTCTCAGCTGTCTTATTTTTCTTGTATGGATTATGAAGATTAACAGCAGAATAAACACGAGTTTGCGCAGACAGGAGTCTGTTTGTTTCAAATGTGGAGGATGCTTTACGCCGTTCTTCCAGATTGGCACGTAAAATAAACGATCGCTGCTGTATGTCAATAATGTTTTAGGCATGTAATAGGGCTCCTGTTTACTATCTACTTACAAATTACTTCAAGTTCTGTGGCGTCATTCATTTTTTCAGATTTCAGCAGCTGTGAGACTGAATAAAGACAGTAGAGAGTACCAGAGATCCTGGCCTTATTACCTGCCACGTCCAATCAGTATAGAGCAGTGGTTGAAGTCTGTACAGATGTCATGTACATACAAGTACACTCTCTAGCGGACAGAGTCAGAGCCAGTTATTTGTATAGTGGCAGACATGAAGGTGAGCTGTGTGTGTGTGTGTGTGTGTGTGTGTGTGTGTGTGTGTGTGTCGTGCACATGCGTTCAAGTGTCTGTAAAACTGGCTCATAACACATGAAGAAATAAAACAAATAATTATTTTTATGTAAATATTTATAATGGACATGTACAGAACAAAATTACTGAATCGGCCAAAACATTTGCATGAGAACATTCAAAATATCTTTCAAGGTATATTTTATTATTTATACTATGCAGGCTGTAACTACTGATCCATATTCCTAAAAGTTCCTTCATAAAGGATACATTTTACATTTACATTTAAGGCATTTGAAAGACACCCTTATCCATTGCAGCCTTATCCATAGCAAATTCATACAACTGAGCAGCTATGGGATTAAGGGCCTTGCTCAATGGCCCAGGACTAGTAGCTTGGTATAGCTTGGTTTTGATTACCTTCAGATCCATAGTCTAATGCCTTAACCACTAAGCTACCATCCCCCATACTACTGAGTTCACTCAACCAAATACTGTTTATATTACTAGTAAATAATAGTTCGCATTGTTGCCAACATAACGGAATCCACATTAAGCTTAGTTTTCAAAGCCGAAGCATGTGCGTTGATCCTAGCTCTGAAATATAGAGAAAAAGCACAACAAATCATAAAGCTTTCAAAAACTAAACATCTTTGGGAGACTGGATTTGGACTACCGTATTTTTCGGACTATAAGCCGCTACTTTTTCCCCACGCTTTGAACCCCGCGGCTTAAACAATGAAGCGGCTTATTTATAGATTTTTCCTGGGTTTTTCCCGGTTTCACAAACTTCAAGCCAAAAAACTGAGCCCCATAACATTAGACCAATGAAATTGCAGAACGGGTTCAGGTGAACCAATGAAACTCTTTATATTAAATCAGATGCGCTCCCACTGAATCGGGCCGCACCACATCATAAATATGGATGAGGTTCCTCTGACGTTTGACCTGCCGCTCACTCGGACTGTCTACAGGAAATGCGAATTATTCGTCACGCTGAAAACAACCGGGCATGAAAAAACGCACTTCACCTGTGTTCTGAGCTGCACGGCATCGGGAGAAAAGATTCACCGATGGTGATTTTTAAATGCACGACGATGCCAAAAGATAAACTCTCGAGAGAAATTGTTGTGAAAGGAAGAAGGAAGACAGTGAGCAATGACTTTCTTGGTAGGCTACTGTAATGATACAAGCCGTGTAACAGACACTGTCTTTCATTAAAGCCTGTGTAAAGTTCATTAGTTTCAATGTAGGCATGCGGCTTATAGACAGGTGCGGCGTATTTATACTCAAAATAAAAATCTTTGTCAAATTCAGTGGGTGCGGCTTATATTTGGGTGCGCTTAATAGTCTGGAAATAACGGTAATCACTCCTTCTCCTGGGTTCTGGGTCATGCTGGCCCAAACAAGCTCCCGTAGATCTTAAACCTACTGTCAAGCACTATATATTAAGCAAGTGGCAAAAATAATGGGATATGAGTACAAATAACAGATTACTTAAAACATATCTTTTAATCTTTTACACACGTTTAATCTTTTTTTTAAACAATACTTGATCAAGCGGTGTTCACTATACATGTTGTATAGACCATTCCAAGCTGACTCATACATTTCTGCCTAAAGGCAAAGATCCAACCCTGCGTAGGTTTTGCAAGACTTCCCGCACCCTTTCAAGGCCTTCCCTGAAAAAGAGGTTTTTGTTGCTCTAAAATCTGTATATACCTTTCAGCATTTATGGGGCCTTTCCAAATGTGCAAGCTGAACATTCCACAGGCATTAATGCACTCCCATACCATCAAGGATGCGGCTTTTTAAAGTGAGCTCGGATGACAAGCCCGATGATCCCTCTCCTCTTTAGTCCAGAGGATGTGGAGTTGATGATTTTTTGGATTATGTTCACGCACTTTCACGTTCTTCATTGCTTGATAGAGATTTATCTTGCATTTGTGTATGACATAGCAAACTGTGTTCACAGACAATGATTTCTGAAGATGTTTCTGAGCCCATGCAGTGATTTCCATTACAGAATCATGACTGTTTTAAATGCAGGGCCACCTAAAGGGTGCGAAGATCATGGGGCATCCAATATTAATTTTTACCCTCGTCCCTTGTGCACAGAGATTTCTAACGGATTCCCTAAAATATTTTATCGTATTCCACTGTTTGCAATTTTCTTTTGGGGAATATTATTTTGAAATTGTTCCACAATTTGTAGACACAATCTTTCACAGATTCGTGGAACTCGTTACTTACTTAATATACACTATTTATACCCAATCATTTTACTGACGTCAATTAACCTCATTAGTTGCTAAATGTTTCTCCAACTGGTTAATTTCAGTAACACATTTTTTTGACATGTTACAGCCATTAAATTTAATATTACCTTATTTTTTTTTACTTAAAATGGTACAATTTCTCAGTTTAAACATTATTTGTCTAATATAACATATGTTTTCTATGTTCTATTGTAAATAAAATATGGGTTTATGAGCTTTGCGAATCATTGCATTCTGTTTTTATTTACATTTTGTTCAGTGTCCAAACTGCTTTTAATGTAAATGTTTTTAAAGTAAAATTTCTATTATACTTTATTTTAAACTATATTATATAAACTCTACAACTGTATTCTTTTTTTTTTGTTTTATTATCATTTTTATTGTATTTCTTTTATTTAATTTTTTTTTTTTGCCTTAGATGCTGCCATGGAATCAACACTACCAAAAGTAGTACTAATTCAGAGTTCCTGTCAAAAGTTTGTTAGCACTTAGTATCTCGTTCTTTTTGGGATACATGCCTGTTCAATTTATTTATATACAACAAAAGGCAGACACAAGAATTGAACAGTAAAAAGCTAGAAGAAAGTTCTGTGGAGTCCGAATGTGACATTTTTGGCTCAAACAGAACAACTTGCGTAAGATGGAGAACGATGGAGAGAAGATGTGATCAGACTGCCTCACCCTCACAGTTAAACATGGGGGTGGAAGCCTAATGGTTTGGGGTTATTTTGGAGGAGGGACGTTTGGAGACTTATTCCAATGGGGTGAAAGGAAACAACATTCATGCTAAGGGAGGATTTTTCAATCAAATTAAATTGAAACATTGTTCATTTTTATATTGTTTGGTCAAAGTAAATTTATATACTGTTAAATGACCAGGTTTGTTGCTTAGAAACTAAATAAACATGCAACATATGGCTCTCAAAAATGAGAAAAGACTATCTGTTTACTAACCTTTGACGAACACTGTACTCTGTTTCCATTAATGGCTGTTAAAAGGTACTAAATCCATTCTGTTAGATAAAGAGGATAAGGAATTATTGCTATAGAGAGTTTCATTTAATAACAGATTCCTACACAGCACATTTTATTAATGTGTGCAATAAGGCAAAGAGAGGTTCATTTTCCTATTCCTCTATGCCTCAAAGCGAGATAAATGATACTTACTTTAATCTGCCTTTTAGGAATGTGTTATAACTTAACAGCCCTCTGAGTTGAAAATCTAAGTAGATCTACCGTTTGAAGAATTGTTGTCCCAAAGCACTAATTTATGGGCAAAACACTGTGCGGACCACTTACTTTTACTCTTATTAGCCTATAATTCACCCCTTATTAAGTGCTTAAGCATGCATGTTTAGATTTTATTAGGATTTGACTAGTTCTTGTTGTACAAAGCAAGTGGCAGTGATTAGGTGTGTGTGTATATATATATAT
>JAAIIK010000042.1:3754438-3776534 GCA_014706435.1 Silurus glanis | reverse complement strand
CTCTCTCTCTCTCTCTCTCTCTCTCTCTCTCTCTCTCTTTATTTTCTGTCCCACTCTGTCACTCACTCTGTGTTTCTCTCTGTCTTCTTAATACATCTCACCTCCCGCCTATAGTTTGTCTCTGTCTATTACATTCAGCCTCTTTGTACATCATTTTTACACATTTCTTGATTCTTTCCGGTCTGCCTGTTATGAACTGTTTGTACGAGTGGTGTCTGGTCTTACCTGGATGTGAAGAAAGGTACTAAATGCTACTCACTGGGTCTAGAAAGGAGCAGAACTAAACATCTGTTGTATCTATTCACTTTAATGTTATTGCGTGATATTCTGATATTTTGCAGTGGATCTTTGTGCAGGTCTATAAAAATAACGGGTTGGTCTAAAGCAGGTCTAATATTTAGCTCTATGAGAGCAACTTCACGTCTCTGAGGATGTTATGCTGCATTTAACTTCATATTTAAATGCCTAGCTTTTCTTCTCATTTTTATCTTCTTTTCCGAAGCAATGGCTTGTTGGTCCTTCAGTGCCAATGACTCATGAGAGAGATCGTCCCTCTCTGATTTCTGTTTGACTCAGCTTCTTTTCTTTTTACTTCTTACTTTACTTTTCTTTCTTGTTTTCTTGTGATCTCACCATAACAAGTTGTTTTCTCGAGATCTTAACATAACAAAAGTTGTTTTCTTGTTATCACAACTTGATTTACTTGTGATCTCGCCATAACAAAAGTAGTTTTCTCGTTATCAAAATCATTTTCTCATGATTTCGCCATAACACAAGTTGTTTTCTCGTTATCACGACTTAATTTTCTCGTGATCTCGCCATGACAAAAGTTGTTATCTTGTTTTAACGTCTAAGTTGTCGATCACTGAGAGACACAGAGCTATTTCAGGTAGAGTGAGTCCCTGATCAAAGTTAAAACTAATGCAATCATCCATGCTGCTGCCTCTATAACACTTTCTTATGCCGAATACACGGTTTGTTATGTGAAAATTAAGTCGTGATCAGAGAACACACAAAATTATTAGAATGCATGGCCTCTAAGAACTTCCGTATCTTTTCCCTCTCCGTCAGTTTTTTGTTGTAGGAAAGCAGTTGAGACAGCGCTTCATATTTCTGAGGTTAACCCGACACACCCGGGCTTGGAGATTATTTGCTTTCCTTTCCTGCACCCTGGCCTCTGAGATGACAGACTCCTCGTTTCAGTTTTGTTTACCAGTTCACTCTTGCCGACTGTAATCGAGTTTTGACGCCATCGTCCTCAGCTTTTCGCCGGGCTGCTCGTAGTTGTTTGACTGAGCTGCCGTGGGACTTGGAACTCCCTGCTCACATTAGTCACACAGTCTTCGTGGGCTTTGTCTCTCTTAGCCTAGCTTTTCCTCACCATCTGCTTGTGTGTGTCTGTGTGTGTGTGTGGCAGGAGGTTACCTCAGTATCTCTGTCTGCCTCAGCAATCTGTTTTCCCAAACACACGTATATTTTATCAGAGTTGCAACAGTCGGAACAGCTCATCAGGCTTCCAGGCCCATTTTTGCAATTGGATGTTAAAAATGTGTCCTAATTGTGTTTATCCGTGGTTTAGAATGACGAAGCTTTTTGCAGGTGTACTAAAAAATATCCAGCATCATGAGGTGAGGTGTGGATGTGGATTTGAACGAGACGTTCCCACAGCGGAGCCTGAAGTTTCTTTACATCACCGCCGCTGCGCTTTTATAAATGCGAGACAATGAAGTGGAAACGGAGTAAACAATGTGCTGTTTGCATTCAGCGCCTCCGGGATGCGCCGCGAGCGCAGCGTCAAGCTACTTCCAGACGAATCCTTTTTCATATTGTCGAGCCATAAGAAATGGCTTTAACCTCTGATGACCTTGGCAAATTGAGCGCAGTCTTTCAGGCTGCTTATGATTCGGAATGAAGGCCTCATTGATTGCCTCCTCACTCTTTAAAATTGAAATTCTGTCATTGTGCGCCTCAAAAAACGACGTGAAGCATTGCGTATGCAGCCGGTCCCCGTCTTTTAAAACACTGGCATGTTGTTCGGGCTTTCCAAAGAGCACGTCATAATTTTGGAAAGGTCATATCAATGCCGAGCGAATGCACAACAGATTCACGATCGGCTCATAATCCTCCAGAGAACGGAGACAGACACTGAACAGGGCTTAATTGTTCCTTGTGTTTCCTACGTGCAAATATCCTTCGTAATCTTTGCTTTTTCATTTCATTTGCAGTTTGTAGTACAATGGGTCCCAAAAGTTGCAGACCACATATAAGATTTTGAAAAAAAAATACACACACACACGTGTATAAGTGGCGGGCCGGGCATTTGGTACCTTGGCCTTCAGTGAGGACATTCCCAACTTAATCCACCATATACAAAAATGCAATATAACAACGCGTGACATCACAAAAAAGAGAGGCATTTCGTAAATGGAGGGTGAATACCATTTTATTAAAGCAAGAAACCCAGTTAAGACTCCAAACCTCTACACTACCACTGCAACTGTGCACCAACATCATCTGGAGCAGTTCAGAATCAATATTTGTCTAATAACAATAAACAAACATAATGTAAAAAAAAAAAATATACAAATCTACTCACCACAGATACAGACTCATAATTTGCACCATTCCTCAGAGGCTGTAATGCAGTGGTACCGCTTGTATTCACTGGTCTGGAAGCGGTGAACAAACCCTTTCCCTGGCTGAGACAAGCTAGCTAGCTTCGGGTTTGGCAGACCTCCTCACAATGTCTAGCTTTTCTTGAAAATGTATTTTTATGAATGTCCGAGACCGAATCTTCTAAAGTGCGTGTAGGCATAAAACGTCTTGTGTGCAGATCGCTACAGACGTGTTTTGCCAGTCGAACTTGGTTGTAACAGTTTCCCTCTGAGCAATGAATCAGAGGATGGAAAAACGCTGACTCTATTCTTGGCCAGCTGTTGAAATCTGATTGGTTAAAGAAACAGAGCTATTTCTTAAGGAGACTATGGTAAAAAGACCAGCAGTACAGACTTTGAAGGCCCTGGGCAGATAAGATTGACATGGCAGCACATAGCTAATAATAATAGCTAGCACATAAATAAATAGAATAAATAAATAAATAACTAATGTTTTTCTTGAATGCAGACATTTTGTTACACACACACACACACACACACACACACACACACACACACACACACACACACACACACACACACACAAATCTGTATTACCCAAATGGGGTCTATCAGATGTTAACTATTTCATTCCTTTTTCCAATCATTGAATTTAATTTACTCAATGTCATTTGTGTCAATTTAATCGATTACTCAGTTTAATCAATATAATAAAAGGTGTATTGCGTTAATTTGATGTATTCTATTTTTATTTTGATATATATATTATTTTTTTATTTAAACTGTTGCTTACAAATGTTAACAATAATAATAAACAGCGTTAATAAAAAAACAACAAACAATTTTGTTTTGCATTTCTTCCCCTAACTGTACCGAAATTGAACCAAAGCATCACTTAAATACTGAGGTATGTAGAGGTTTGATGCCTATTTTTCACTCACATTGTGAAAATAGTAAATAACTCTATTGACTGACTAGTGCTTTCAGACTTTACATGAATATATGTGCTGTATTACAGTGGTGAGATAATTAGGACTCAAAATGTCACTTCAGAATTGAGGATTAACCTTTAACCTGTATAGGCCTGGCTGATTAGTTGTTCAGCTTCGAAGATATTCAATAACTGTATGACTTAACAAAAAATCTGATAGGAACAGGTATCAGGTATTCATGCTATATGGACAAAAGTTTGTGGACACCCACACATAAGATTTATATGTGCTTTTTGAACGTCTCATTCCACATTTAGTCTCCATTTCCTTTTATAATAACCCCCACTCTTATGGGAAGATGTTCCACTAGATTTTGAAGTGTGCTGTAAGTAAAGTCAGGTACTGATGTACAGTGATCCAACCCATCAGAGCTTAGAGTGCCGTCAGAGCTATATAACAGATCTTCGTGAACCAGATCTTCATAGAACTGGCTTTGTGCACAGGGACAATGTCATGCAGAAACCGATTTGGGTCTCATAGTTAAATTGAGGGAAAATTCTAAGACATTCTAAACAATTGTGTGCCTCCAACTTTGTGGTAACAGTTTCCACAAAGTTTTTCCGAATAGTATAGTTATACTAGTTGTGTGAGTTCTGAATGCAATTCTGGATTTACAGACAGCTTCTTGGAGTTTAGGGGTTTTGTTTGCTTTGCCTATATTATTCTAATGGTTCAAATTGTCTGTCTGATGTTCTCTCCTGCAACCAAATTAAGGCTACAACCGTGCTATTTCTGAGACCTCCTGAGAATCGATCAGCACAACAGCGGGACATGTCAGGCGGACAGACTAATCCATTCAGGTGTGCCGAGTGTTGTCAGCGTGACCCTTTCAATCACAGGGTTCAGCTGACACAAGAGGCCTTTTGTCATTTATTACAAATGCAACGACAAACACCACCATGCTATCATAAAACTTTTAAAGCGCTATTGACCACAGTAATATTCCATATCCACAAAGGCTGGCTGTTAGAGAAGATACACTCTTCAGACATCCATCATGCAGCATATAATCAATGATCATTTCCATGCAGTCTTCACTCGTGTCCTTATAAGTATCTGGTCCTTATAAGTAATGACACAGTATCTAAGGTTGACCTTGAGTACATGCCTGGGGGGAAAAAGAAAAAAGCCCAAAATGGCAAAATATGCAGCTTCTTTTTATTTTTAACAACAAATCGTTGGTTTGAAAATGTGGAAGAATTTAGTACTTAGTACAGGATTGTTTTTTTTAACCATTTTATTTGTGTTTAAACCATGTTACCCAGCCATTAGGGTTGCACAAGCCAGTGCACTCTTAGTGCCGGTCCCAAGCCGGATAAATGGGGATGGTTGCATTAGGAAGGGCATCCAGCGTAAAACATGTGCCAAATCAAATATGCGGATCACGAATCAGAATTTCATACCGGATCGGTCGAGGTCCGGGATACCAACAACCGCCACAGGTATCGTTAGCCTACAGGGTACCGGTGGAAATTGGGCTACTGTTGGCCGAAGGAGGAGAAGGAGAGGAGGAAGACGTCTACAGAGACGGCAGGGAAAGGAGACGTGTAGGAGAGTGGAGGTTAGGGTTGGTACTTTAAATGTTGGTACTATGACTGGTAAAGGGAGAGAGGGAGCTGATATGATGGAGAGGAGAAAGGTAGATATGTTGTGTGTTCAGGAGACCAAGTGGAATGGGAGTAAGGCCAGGAACATTTGAGAGGGGGTTTAAACTGTTCTTTTATGGTGTGGATTAAAAGATCAATTGTATAGGGGTGATCCTGAAGGAAGAGTACAGTAAGAGTGTAGTGGAGGTGAAGAGAGTTTCTGATAGGGTGATGAACATGAAGCTGGAAGTTGAAAGGGTGATGATAAATGTCATCAGTGCCTATGCTCCACAAGTGGGGTGTGAGATGGAGGAGAAGGAAAAATTCTGGAGTGAGTTAGATGAAATTGTAGAAGGTGTACCTAGGAATGAAAGATTGGTGATTGGAGCAGGCTTTAATGGGCATGTTGGTGAAGGGAACAGAGGTGATGAGGAGGTGATGGGAAGGTATGGTTTTAAGGAGAGGAATGTGGAAGGGCAGATGGTGGTAGATTTTGCTAAAAGGATGGAAATGGCAGTGGTGAATACGTATTTTAAGAAAAAGGAGGCTCATAGGGTGATGTATAAGAGTAGAGGAAGGTGCACACAGGTGGACTATGTTCTATGTAGGAGATGCAACCTGAAGGAGATTGGAGACTGTAAGGTGTTGGCAGGGGACAGTGTAGCTAGACAGCATCGGATGGTGGTCTGTAGGATGGTTTTGGAGGTGAAGAAGAAGAGGAGGAGAGTGAGGACTGAAAGAAGAATAAGATGGTCTGAAAGAGGAAGAGTGTAGTGTGAGATTCAGGGAAGAGGTCAGACAGGGGCTCGGTGGTGGTGAAGAGGTGCTGGATGAGAAGTTGGACATTAAGGAAGGAGAAAAGGATTTGTACCGATTGGCCAGGCAGAGGGACCGAGCTGGGAAGGATGTGTTGCAAGTTAGAGCAATAAAGGATGGAGATAGAAATGTGTTGACTAGTGAGGAGAGTGTGTTGGGAAGGTGGAGGGAGTATTTTGAGCAGCTGATGAATGAGGAAAATGAGAGAGAGAGAAGGTTGGATGGTGTGGAGATGGTGAAGCAGTAAGTGGATAGGATTAGTAAGGAGGAAGTAAGAGCAGTGATTAAGAGGATGAAGAGTGGAAAGTCGGTTGGACCAGATGACATACCTGTAGAAGCATGGAGATGTTTAGGAAAAATGGCAGTGGAGTTTTTAACAAGATTGTTTAACAGGATTTTGGAAGGTGAGAGGATGCCTGAGGAATGGAGAAGGAGTGTGCTGGTACCGATCTCTAAGAATAAGGGAGATGTGCAGACCTGCAGTAACTACAGGGGAATAAAGTTGATCAGTCACACCATGAAGTTATGGGAAAGAGTAGTGGAAGCCAGGCTGAGAGAAGAGGTGACCATCTGTGAGCATAGTATAATTTTAATGCAGAGGAAGAGCACCACAGACACATTATTTGCTTTGAGAATGTTGATGGAGAAATTTAGAGAAGGTCAGAAGGAGTTGCATTGTGTGTTTGTGGATTTAGAGAAATCGTATGACAGTGTGCCGAGGGAGGAACAGTTATACTGTATGTAGAAGTCAGGTGTGTCAGAAAAGTATGTGAGGGTGGTGCAGGAAATGTATGTGGACTGTGTGACAGCAGTAAAGTGTGCTCTGAGCCCTTTCCTGTTTGCAGTGGTGATGGATAGGTTGGCGGACAAGGTCAGACAGTAGTCTCCCTGGACTATGATGTTTGCGGATGATATTGTTATTTGTGGTGAGAGTAGTGAGCAGGTTGAGAAGAGCCTGGAGAGGTGGAGATATGCGCTGGAGAGAAGAGGAATGAAAGTCAGTAGGAGTAAGACAGAGTACATGTGTGTGAATGAGAGGGAGGGCAGTGGAGTGGTGCAGTAGCAGGGAGAAGTGGTGGAGAAGGTGGAGTTTAGGTACTTGGGTTCAACAGTGCAAAGTAATGGAGAGTGTTTTAGAGAAGTGAAGAAAAGAGTGCAGGCAGGGTGGAGTGGGTGGAGAAGAGTGACAGGAGTGATTTGTGATAGAAGGGTATATGCAGGATGTGAAAGGGAAAGTTTATAGGACTGTGGTGAGACCTGTGGGGGGATGGGGGGGAGGGGGGTGGCTTTATGGAGACGGATGTTCCTGTCCAGAGTTGCAGTAATTTTTCACAAAGATCTCATATTGAGGATGGGAGAGTCGGAAAGTCTCCTCTAGCACATCCCAAAGACACTCAATGGGGTTAAGGTCTGTGCTCTGTGGTGGCCAATCCATGTGTGAAAATTATGTTTCTTGCTCTCTCCACCACTCTTTCACAATTTAAGCCTGATGAATCCTGTCATTGTCATCTTGGAATATTCCCGTGCCATCAGGGAAGAAAAAATCCATTGATGGAATAACCTGGTTATTCATTATATTCAGGTAGTCAGCTGACCTCATTCTTTGGGCACATAACGTTGCTGAACTTAAAGGTGACTAACTGCAGCAACCCCAGATCATAGCACTGCCCCCACAATCTTGTACAGTAGGCAATAGGCATGATGTATGCAACAGTTCCTCCGTCTCTCTTCATACCCTGATGCGCCCATCACTCAGGAACAAAGTCAGTATGCTCAAGAGTCCAATCTTTATGCTCCCTAGCAAATTACAGCCTTATTTTTCCTGATTTGCCTCACTAATAAGTGGTTTTCTTAAGGCTACACAAATGCTTAGTCCCAATCCCTTGAGTTCCCTTTGCATTGTGCATGTGGAAATGCTCTTTTCTTTCACTAATATACATATCTGTATATCTGTAAGTTCTACTGTTGTTTATTTACGATTTGATTTCACCAAACGTTTAACGGAACGATCACGATCATTCAAGATGTTTTTCCGACCACATTTCTTCCTTGAAGATGATGCTTGTCCACTATCCTTCCACTTTTTAATAATGCGTTGGACAGTTCGTAACCCAATTTTAGGTTTTTTTTGCAATCTCCTTAGATGTTTTCTTTGCTTGATACATGCTAATTATTATCTATCTATCTATCTATCTATCTATCTATCTATCTATCTATCTATCTATCTATCTATCTATCTATCTATCTATCTATCTATCAAATATAACTTCTCAGACTGACCAGTGTACCACTGTTTTATGTAGTGGGAGGGAGGAGTTGTCCAAGATTGAATGTACTTTGAACAGCATCCTCTTCTCATACACTATCTTCAAAGAATTTAGCTCCTCCTCAACAACATTGCTTTCCTTGCGGATCAGTCTGTAGAATGTTTGTGTCTGCCACTCTCTCAACCTGCTTCCCCGGCATGCCACAGCAGTCTCAAAACATCCTCAGCATCATCCGGCAGATGTTGAAGGACTTCAGCCTTTTAAAAAAATAGAGGCGGCTCTTTCTTCATTACTTCAGTAATATATAATGTAATTATATTTCTGTGTTTTTCAACAGCGTGTATTTATTTCATTCTTGCACATTTTCTGACCCATGATTTGTTAAAACCATTAAAAACTGAATATTTTCCTTTTCTTTTTTTTTTTACACACATGTAAGAACTGCCTATTTCTGCTTACCTGCTTTGCTCGTTTACACAAACTCAGAGGGTCTTCGGTCTAAGTTTTTCATTAAGAACCAATCCCTGCACTTGGGGAAATCTAATTAATTTAATGCGACCTCTTACTTAACCACCCCCCAATCACCCCGACCACTCAACCCCCCAAACCACCATTTCAAGCCATGTTTTCTCCATTGAGAAATGGTCTCCTGTGTATAGCCTGTTGCACAAACAAGGACCTTTTCACCTATCTGTGTGTTTGTGCGTGTGTGTGGGTGCTCTAATAAGCCTCTCACTTTCAACGAAGCCGTGTTTGTCACCCGTGAATCCATCTGCATTGCAAATTTTTAATAACGAAAGCAAGGGAAAAAAAAAAACAGAAGAAAGAATGGAATAGAAGTCAAATCGCAGCATATCACATTGCACACAAAATAAATGGCCTGGATAATAAGAGGCATGTAGTGATACTTTGTATGTGTGCAAGCTGAGTGATTGTAAGCTGTCGTGGAATAGTCACGCGTTAACATGGCATGGGCCCCAGCTCTACAGTACACAGATTGAAGGGGAAAGGTACTGTAATAACATTTCATTTATTTATTTATTTATTTATTTTTTAACTAGAACAAGATTTGATAATGTTTGTACAGCTTTGTATACAGTCACAAATTGTGTTATTTTTTCCCACAGCCTAGGGAGGCAGTATAATTCCACCCCCCTCTGTTGTACGTTTTGTCCTTCCTTCTGTTTGCTAGTAGCTTTGTGCCACTGCTTTGCTTGACTGGCATGTTTATATCTCCCTGTTGTAATCCCAGCGGTCTGAAGTGCACTCATCCAGCTGGATTAGCTTTACGCCTGCGAAAGTTCTTTCTTTTTTTTTTTTTTTTTTTAATTGAGACCGAAATGCTTAAAGTTTCCTGTCACTAGGCATATGGCAGAAACTTAAGACAGCACACATTACGAGAGTACCTTGGCTATGCACTTTCTTCTGTATTACAAACACCTTATTTCTTTATAGACTGTCTCATATACCACTCGGATGATGGATTTTTATTTCCCTGGAGCTCACAGTGATGCCAAACCATAGCTTCATCTTGTCAGAAATATCTTGTATTCAATCAGAAAAAAAGTCTTCAGGCCTTTAAAGTAAGGTTTTGAGACATTTTTAGGTACTGGGGGGGGGGTGTCTCTTGAAATGAATGAAAATGGATTTTCATAAACAGTGCAGTTTACCATAAAATAAAAATAAGTAAAAAAGATAATAATAATAATGGACTTTCCTTAGAGGTTAAATATTGTAATATTGTTTCAAAATGTTCTCATGAGTGTAATATATAAGGTTTCTATTATTTTTAGGACATTGTCCTAATAGAGGAAAGTATTAAAAACATATTTGTGTATTTTATATAGTTTTTTCCTTTTTTTTTATTAAAATGGTAATATTTATAGATGACATTGCACATGAATTTAATAAGCCAGACTGAGGGATTTATTGGGAGTATTGATGGGATTTTTTTTTTTTTCCTCTCTTGGTGTGTTAGGCTTATGATCTGCCAGAGCAGAGCACAGTACATGTGGTGTTACCTCCAGCTGGTTCCATACGTCGCTCCGAGCTAGTGCTGCAGCGCAGACTAAGCAGAGGAATAGACAGTCTGACCAGGCTGGACCTCAGCGCCTCAAGACTGCCTGCCACCTCCACTGGCCTCGCTGTCATCCTGGAGAATGAAGACTCGGACACGCAAACAGGTACAGACACATTGGTGTGTGTGTGTGTGTGTGTGGTGTGTGTGTGTGTGTGTGTGTGTGCGTGTGTGTGTGTGTGTGTGGTAGGAGCTTGACAGTGGTGCTGGAATTTCTTTCTTATTCTTATCCTTTTTCCCCCCAAACCATTTATATTTAGGGCATTTGGCAGATGCCCTTATCCATAGTGACTTAAGGGTTAGGATTAACTTAGGTTTAAGGGCCTTTCTCAAGGGCTCAGCTACCACCTCCCATTGAACCCTTTCTTTGAGTGATTGTACATTTCATAATGGTTAACATTGTGTCATATGACAATATAAGTAACATGGTTTCTGCTGCTGATTGCTGTATTACATCTCGTGAAGATTCCAGTCCTTCACTAAGAAAATGCTGACCCCACTAGGATTCCAAGCCATCTAGAGAGGTACAAGTGCCAGTTGGATCCCACTTCATGAAGATGTTGGACATTGGACCTAAACGATAAACGACCTCTTAATCAAGCCTCAAAATAACATTCAATATGCTGTTTGTCCATCATTGAACGTTTAAAGGCTTTGGCATGGAGGAGTTAGTGATGAATCTATAATGATCTCAGATTTTGAGCTAATTTAAGAGTTGCACTAGATCTCCTGGTTCCACAACTCCAACTGACTGTAGAAGACCATCGAATGGACATTACTCATAATCATACATCATTTTTATAATGTTTTAATGATTTATAATCACACTCTTGGTGTCATTTAAATGATGATGGTTTCCCTTTTAAGTCTGCTTCCTCTCAAGAATTCTTCCCCAACAATCCCCCAACACACCCTAACACACATAGCAACATCAGATTCACGAAGATTTGGTTCGTGGCTTACAGAAGGATGGACACCTCTACTCTCGAGTCTTGTCAACTTTTCGAATTGTCAAGAAAGAATGGAAAGAATTGACAAGGCTTCCTTTGATGAATTTAATTGCTGTGCTCATGACGCCTTGGAAGTGGTAATTTGCACGTTTTAATCAAGTCAGTTCACACTTTTGTGTTTTGTACATCCATAGTAGGGGAAAGAGCATGGACACCTATATGAAAGTGTGTCTTTTGTGCTCCGTCCGAGCATATAACGCCCATTATAACCACAAATAGCCAGAATGACCTTTCGGTACTGTTCTACTCGAGTGAACTTTGAAACATTTTGAATAATTTTGGAATGATATTGCAGCAGTGGCCAATAGCAAGTAGTTTAGCTGCAAGCTAGCTAAAATATATACAGTATTTCATTTCATACTATTCACACAAACTGTGACCACTATAGAGGAAACCCTGCTATTTTCAAATCATTGGCTTTAGATCAGTTAGTATAGATAGAGTACCTGGTTAAATCTATTACACTGACCATACTAATCCCACTGAGAAGGTAGTTCTACTTTACCTGATTACACTGGGTACAACTAGATGCTAAGCTGCATTGCTGTGAAACTGTTGCCCCTTTTTGAATTTTTTTTTTTTAATGTATTTATTAATTAATTTTTTGCATATTTGCCATACTCAGCAAATTATAATTATTACACAAACACACAGCTGTCCAAAGGCAGTTTTTTTTTTCTTTAATAAATGAAATCATCATTTAATTAAAAACATTTAATATTTTTTATTTACTCGGGTTATCTTTGTGCAGTATTAAAATTTACTTGATCTGAATCATTTAAGTGTGACAAATACTTAAAAAAAAAGACTTTTTCAGAGCACTGTACTTACTATTGATCACCGTTGTTGCTGTTCTATGCTGCGTTTTAGAATGTTGCTTAAATGTTTGAGGTTCACTACAGTACAGCACAACTATTAAAACCGCAGTCGGAGTAGCTGTTCGTCGGCTTTTTGTGCTCTGACACAGCAAAGACGTGCTTTCACGGCAGCGTCCATGTTTTTTTTCCCCTGAGTTTGCATGTCAAACATTTTGAGGTGTTAAATGACATTTAAAAATTGCACTATTAAAATAAATGCAGAGCAAATGAGAGTCCTTATAGACATTTTAAAACACAAATGCAGCATGTGTTTCAAAGGTCTATAAAGACTAAAACAATTAAAAACTCATTTTATGATAATCCGCAACTTGCTGTTAGTTAGGTTCCAAATGAGAACCTGCGAATTTTCTGAGCCACGAGTTCCGAACCGCGAATTATATTTTGTACCATGGTGCTATTGTGAGACTGTCAATTCTCTCTCACTGTGTGAGTTATCATCATTAGCTGACACCACTTCTATTGAGAAAAACTTTTTTTTACTTACTTGGTACAGACATTTTCTGAGTTTATTGTAACACAGTGTCCTATCCTGCTTTCTTCCAGATTCGTCCTTGTGCATTTTGGCGGGTATTTTTATGATGCAGCCATTGTCACGCTCCACGTTGACGGGCGCTCTTTAAAAGCCGTCCTATGTTCGTCCTTCCGCTTTCTCGGGTGGCTCCCCAACCCTCTCGATTTCTACACCCAATCCCATGTGCATCTTTATTTAACCGTCCTCTGCCCCCTCGCGTTAAAAGCATTAGCATAATGGAGCGCTCTCACAACAATGTCATAAATTAGACAGGCCATACTTTATAAAACACCACTCCACTGGATTTATTGAGAATCGTGTCAAGGTACCACATCCTTCTTCTCAGGCCCATGCTTTTAACTCTAATGAGAACACTGTGGCCAGGTGTGTGTGCGTGTGTGTGTGTGTGCGCGTGTGTGTGTGTGTGTGTGTGTGTGTGTGTGTGTGTGTGTGTGAGTGCACGCGTTTGTTCTTGTGTGTCTGTGAATTAGACAAGGGTGGGGCAGCCAGACAGGACGCGTTCTCCATTTCATTTACCATAAAGATTTCTAGTTGGCGTTTCTCCCGGCTAATTGGATTTGCGGCTCCTTTGTCCTCGTCGTGTGTGTGTCTGTCTGTACACTTCCTTATGCACCTTGTCCTTGTCTGATCCCTCGCTTGCAATCTTCCGCTCCTCGCTCTAAACCACACAATGGCTGCCGCTGGCGCAAGCGGAGCAGCAAAAGCGTTCTCTAAATATTTCTCGTCAGCGGAAACACGTTCACCGAAATTCAGCCATCTCTAAAATGCAGTTTTACTTGTTTTCTCTCTTTTCCTTTCTCACTCTTTTTTTTTTTTTTATATATTTCAGGATTTGTCCATTGGTGTTAAACGTTTCTTGGATAACTCATTAAAGCTCACACATGATCTGTGCTAATTCTCATGTATATGGTTGTGTCAACAGAGCCCAAAGCACACAGCACTTTCTATGTCTTCTGTAAAACGGCGTGCAAGTCTGTTCAGCCGGGGAAACTGCGTGTACGCTGCCAAAACTGCAAGCAAGGAACTTTTACACTGAGCCGGGTGAGTGTCTGTGAATCTGCTGCTGCAACAGCAATGAATCAGGAAATAATTATTGAAACTTTTTTCCCATTTTGGCAATGATTTCACAAAATGACAATTTTCCAGCGGACTACTACAGAACGACAGAAATGACTGAAAACCATGTAAACCATATCTTCATAGAGCTGGCTTAGTTATTTTTGGGCATTGTCCTGTTGGAACAGGTTCGGAAAGAAAATGTCATGCTACCACATCCAAAGATATTCTATACAATTGTGCGTCTCCATCTTTGTGGTTTGACGAAGACTCGCGTATAAATAGAAAAATCAGGTTTCCCAAGAGCTTTGTTTTGGTGACAGAAGCTTCCAGTTGCACATTTTTAAATAGATAATACATAAAATAAACAATAAAATAAAAAAGAATAAAAAAGTGTTATTGCTCATGTTTAGAAAGAAAAAGAAATAAAGATTATTACAAACTAACAAATATAGTAAAGCAACTGGAGGAGCTCCACACCAAGACAGCCATCTGCACTGCATCTTGGAATGTAGTATGTCCATGGATCGACTTTAGATTGCCTGATGTACTTACACTGATGTAATTGTTGATGCACTGGTCATTGGTTGTTGTTTCTTATTTTAATTAACAATAAATGTAATATAGGTGAAGGTTCAAATTTGAAAAACCTTGAAGAATGTTTAAAATGTTAAACAGCTAAACATTTTCTTACTGCAAAACCAGTACCACTGACTTTGAGACCATTCTGACCAAAAAGTTTTAGTAGCCCTAAGGCAACTAAACTTCGCAATTAATAACAAACAATGATATAACTCAACTGAATCAGAAATGCATGACTCATTTTCTGCACCAGGTGTGAGTGTGTGTGTGTGTGTGTGTGTGTGTGTGTGTGCAGCCCGGGGCTGGTGTTATCTGTTGCTCCAGCATATGGGCATCTGTCCCACCACACTATATCCGCAAAGTCTCTGCACGCTCTCCGCAAAGGCTGAATGACAAGCCGCTAAGCTCCACCTGCCTTTTCTTCCTGCTCACAGTGGTCCTTGGCACATCGGGACACTGCCTTGTTCGCTGCCTGTGTGCCAGCGTAGTGTGCTTCCTGTGCCAATCTCATGCTGAAGCTGGCTCTGAGGATCCTATGGCACTGCCTGCCAGATTGTGTCCTTAGAAAATTTTCCTGATATGCAGCAAAAACAGGGGCCAAGGCAAATGTCCTAAACTCCACATCTCACAAGTTTTTCATTTCATATATTTGAATGGACAGGAATATGGGTCAGATTGTTGTCTCAGTTTGTGACTGTTGGCTGTATTTTGTGTGTGTCTTTTAATGTACCAAGTTCTACCTCTGAAGGAGGAGCTCTTTGTTTAACACTGCTGCTTTGATACCTTTAACTCAAACCCTCAACACATTGGTTGGATTCCTGGCAACCAGAATGCTTCTGCACAAGCCACACATGCCAAATCTGCACACATGTGGGTAAAGATGCTGAACAGTGATGTCATGTTACTTCTGGATCCAAGCCCTGCTGTGTACTTTGAGGGGCGTTCAATTAAACCCGGGACTTTTAATGTTACAGGTATAAAAAATGGATGCTCACATGGCGGTACTGCACACAGTAGTAAGTAGATAGTGTGTCCTTTTACTGATAGGTGGTGCACAAACCGTTAATCAAGATGGCAGATATCAGTGTTCAAGCACAGTATGGTGATGAGATGCTCAGCTGCAGTAAGACATTTGAACAGTGTAAATGTTTGCCCAGGCAGAGAGATCGAGCTGGGAAGGATGTGCTGCAAGTTAGAGCAATAAAGGATGGAGATGGAAATGTGTTGACTAGTGAGGAGAGGGTGTTGAGAAGATGGAGAGAGTATTTTGAGCAGCTGATGAATGAGGAAAATGAATGGGGAATAAAGTTGATCAGTCACACCATGAAGTTATGGGAAAGAGTAGTGGAAGCCAGGCTGAGAGAAGAGGTGACCATCTGTGAGCAACAGTATGATTTTAATGCAGAGGAAGAGCACCACATTATTTGCTTTGAGAATGTTGATGGAGAAGTATAGAGATGGTCAGAAGGAGTTGCATTGTGTATTTGTGGATTTAGAGAAAGCGTACGACAGGGTGCAGAGAGAGGAGTTGTGGTATTGTATGAGGAAGTCAGGTGTGTCAGAGAAGTATGTGAGGGTGGTGCAGGACATGTATGAGGACAGTGTAACAGCAGTGAAGTGTGCAGTAGGAACGACAGACTGGTTCAAGGTGAAGGTTGGACTACATAAAGGATCGGCTCTGAGCCCTTTCCTGTTTGCAGTGGTGATGGACAGGTTGACAGACGAGTTTAGACAGGAGTCTTCATGCACTATAATGTTTGCGGATGATATTGAGAGGGAGGGCAGTGGAGTGGTGTGGTTGCAGGGAGAAGAGGTGGAGTTCAGGTACCTGGGGTCATCAGTGCAAAGTAACAGAGAGTGTGTTAGAGAAGTGAAGAAAAGAGTGCATGCAGGGTGGAGTGGGTGGAGAAGAGTGGCAGGAGTGATTTGTGATAGAAGGGTATTTGCAAGAGTGAAAGGGAAAGTTTATAGGACTGTGGTGAGACCTGAGATGTTGTATGGATTAGAGACAGTGGCAGCGAGTAAAAAACAGGAGGTGGAGCTGGAGGTAGCAGAGCTGAAGATGTTGAGGTTTTCGTTGGGAGTGACGAGGATGGTCAGGATTAGAAATGAGTTTATTAGAGGGACAGCGCATGTAGGACATTTTGGAGACAAGGTGAAGGAGGTGAGATTGAGATGGTTTGGACATGTGCAGAGGGGGGACATGGGGTATATCAGTAGGAGAATGCTGAGGATGGAGCCGCCTGGAAGGAGGAAAAGAGGAAAGCCAAGGAGGAGGTTTATGGATGTGGTGAGGGAAGACATGCAGGTAGTTGGTTTGATGGAGGCAGATGTAGAGTAATAGATGCCTGTAGAATGCTCTTTTGGTTCTTTGTACCTTCAGCAAGCTTGCTAAAATTGTTGAGACTTTTATTTTATTAAATAAACTTTGAAGCCATTTCATAGACAATGTAGTTTTTTTTGCAAATGATTGTAGATAGTTTAATAAATGTGTTTAGTTTTGAATACATTTTATGTATAGCAGTTTTAGATTTTGTCTCGGTTAGTTTGAAGGAGACTATAGAATAGACTATATCCTGTACCATGCATTCAGAAAATATTTTTCTCATTAATCTACACTCAGTACCCCATTATGACTATGTTCAAATTCTGGAAATGTCTGTAATTTTTTTTAAATAAACAAATGTGAAATATCACATCCATAAGTATTCAGGCTCATTAATCAGTACTTAATTAAAGCCCCTCTAGCAGCTATTACATCCTCCAGTATTTTTAGGTATGACACAACCAGCTTTACACACCTGGACTGGGGGATTTCTGATATTCTTCATTATAAATACTCTCAAGCTGGGTCAGGTTGGATGGGAGCGTCGGTGGAGCATTTTTTAGGTCTCTCCAGAGATGTTCAGTAGGGTTGAAGTCAGGGTTCTGGTTGGGCCACTCTAGGGCATTTACAGAGTCGTCCTTAAGCCACTCCTGTGCTGTCTTGACTGTGTGCTTAGGGTTGTTGTCATGTAGGAAGCTGAACCTTCGATCCAGACTGAGGTCCTGAGCGCTGTGGAGCAGGTTTTTATTAAGGCTATCTCTGCACATTGCTCTATTCAGCTTTCCCCTTAACCCTGCTCGGTTACTCGGTCCCTGCTGCTGAAATACACCCCTACAACATGATGCTGCCCCCACCATGCTTTACTGTTAAGATGGTTTTGCACATATGAAGCATGGTGCCTGATTTTCTCCAGACATAATGTTTAGAATTTAGGCTAGTAATTCAGTAATGAACTGGTTTCATTAGAACAGAGAATTTTGTTCCACACAGTCTGTGCTCCAAGTGAGCATTATTGGGTTTTGCACTGAGGAAAGGCTTTCGTCTAGCCACACGGCTATAAAGCCCAGATGGGTGGAAGGCTGCAGTGATGGTTATCCTCCTAAAAACTTAGTCCCAATTTCACACGAGATATCTGGAGCTCACTCAGAGTGACTGTTGGGTTCTTGATCTCCTCTCTTACTAAGGCACTTCTCCCCTGATTGTTCAGTTTGGCTGGGTGACCAGCTCTTGGAAGAGTCCTTGTTCTGCCACACTTCTTCCATTTCAGAATTATGGAAGCCACTGTGCTCATGGGAATCTTAAGTGCAGCAGAAATATTTTTCTACCCTTCTTCAGATTTGGGCTTTATAGAAATCCTGTCTCTGAGCTCTGCAGGCAGTTCCTTTGACCTCTTCGCTTGGTTTTTGCTCTTATATGCATTGTCAGCTGTGGGGCCTTCAAAAGAGAGGTGTGTGCCTTTCCAAATCATATCCAATAAATTTAATTTACCACATGTGGACTCTAATCAAGGTTTAGAAACATCTCAGCAACGTTTAAGAGAATTAGGAGGCATCTGAACTCATTTTCAAATGTTGTTACAAAGTGTCTGAATACTTATGTACATGTGATATTTTGGTTTTTGAAATAAAAAAAAGTCTTTATGGGGTACTGAGTGTAGATTAATGAGAAAAATATAATTTCAACGATTGTAGTATCAGTAACATAACAACAATGAAAAAAGTAAAGGGTTTCTGAATACTTTCCGAGTGCACTGTATGTCTCTGTGTAACTCTGTATAACTCAGGACTCTATAATTGTAGCGTCCCTCAACCGAGCAGGAAATGCACGGCACGCTCGAGCGCAACCTCTTTTCAAATCAGGCTGCTGGATTCTCCCAGCTGGCTCAGGGACAGAGTGCTGTTTGTCCAACAGTTACCTAATTAAGGCTTTGTTGGGATGTGGTTTTGATTCTCTATGTCCAGAGAGAGAAAGAGCGAGGAAAGGAGAGAAAGAGAGAGACTGGTGTGGACAAAGGAGAAGGTGTGCTGGTGAATAATTCATAAACATTTTTCTCATTAATCATTACATTCACATGGAGGGGTGTGTGTGTGTGTGTGTGTGTGTGTGTGTGTGTGTGTGTGTGTGTGCGCGCTTGTGTGGGTGTGTGTTTTGATGCACCAGGGGTCTGCGTGACCTTTCCTTGCTGTCTCTTAGCAGGTGTCTTCGTGTACTCTCCAAGCCCCACCACCATAGCCCTCTGGATTCTTACCCAGGCCTTGCCTTCATCCCTCTGTCATTCCTGCACTCCAGCCCTCTATCACTCCCCCTGTCTGCTGCAAGGGAGGGAGTAATGATTTCCTTAACCTTTCTCTCTAGCTTATTAAGGCTCCTGTCGAAATGTTTAAATGCTTATGCTAATCAGGCTTTAGCTCGGTCCCGCAGTTTGTTCATCCCAAAACAATTATGGTTTAAAATAGTGTCTTTATCTGGCATCCCTCTGCTAGAGGGATGTGTGTGAGTGGGAGGACAGATACACACACTGAGGAAAGGGAAGGGACTGAAAAGGGTTTTTTAAATTTTCAGCAAATGGGTTAACCGCTATATAATGCTTTTTATCTTCGGTCTTTTTATGTCACCGTACTCTCAGATTTAAGCCTGCACTCTGCATGAATGTTTAATGGAAAAAATGAGTAGCGATTTTATAATTGCAGTTTTAAAATTGATTGATAATTGATAAGTGAATAATTGGTTAATAGCAAAGTTTTTCATTCTGAAGTGGCAATTCATTTATTAGCTTTTTAATTTTTTTATTGTTGTTTTAGGGACCCTCATGTTGGGATGATGTCCTTCTTCCAAATAGGATTAATGGTGTGTGCCAGTCAGAAGACTGCGATGGACGAGTGGCGGTGAGAGTTGCACCATGACTGCCTTCAATGAATATAGACCTGCCTTCTCACTGTCACAAGTGGGGTCTTTATTTCAAATACAAATAAAGGGTTTTCCATTGGCCACTGGTTAGTTGAAAGATTTGTGGTGCCTTTTTTGAGATGAATGCCAACACAAATGTCACTTTACTTGAGGACTGTATTGGCAGCACCCCAACTGCTATGCATAATAGCAATAGTTTGGAACTAGTGCAAGTTCATTTCGAAGCCCTTGCCATTAGTAATATTAGAGCAGTGGAGTGGTGCGTAATAAGCGTTCGTTGTAAAAGCCTTTTATAAGAACGGTGATAGTGTGAAAGCTGCACAAAGGCGATTTCAGAATCATTAACAGGATGTCATGCTCATGTCCTGTCTACACATTTCAGAGAAGCTGATTCAAACTTACAAAAATGAAGTCCAAGTGGTGTTTGAACGGGCCTCACACCAGAAAAGATCGAGAAGAGCCCTCACAAACGCATCATCGATGTGTTGAGCAGTTTCTTCGAAATGACACACATGTTGTAATCACATGAGCAGACAGGACAGGATCATTTTACGTTTTTTTTTTTTTTTTTTAAACATGCAACCTTTTTCTCAGTTTTGCGCTTTTTGACTTTATCTATTCATAGTCACAATTTGAACAATTTTCTGTTGTGTAGGAGTTTTACTGGAAGTGTGCGGCTCATCCCACTTGCGATGACGACACATCGGTGGCACTGGATTTGATCATGACCAATGTGCACCACGTCCCCTGCATCGCCTGCACTGACGTCATGTGAGTGTGATATCATTTGTATAGGTAAAAAAAAGGTCAATAGACGTTTGTGGGGGGACGGGGTATGGTTCAGTCCGATTTATCCCTATTTACAGTAATCCCCCGTTTAAACCAAAAACCGTGATAAACGGACACCACCTCAAAAATGCTATTTTATGTACACTGTACTAACATTTTACTTTTTTTTACGTTTTATAATTGATAATTATATATTTTTAATACATTTCATTATTTCAACATAAAACTCCATAAAATCAATTCCCTATAAGTTTTTTGGTCTGTGCTATCCACAAGAGACCGGGAGAATCAGTGAAACAAATTAGTTATGTGGTAATTCCGCAATAAACCGGGGGTGCGAGATCCGAACTGCGGTAAAAGTTGGGGATTACTGTATATTTATTTAGGGAGGTGGTAGCTCAGTGGTTAAGTCATTGGAATTAGGATTGGAAGGTTACAAGTTCAAATCCCACCACCACCAAGCTGCCACTGCTGACCCCTTGAGCAAGGCCCTTAACCCTCTCCTGCTCAGTTGTAATAAGGGCTCTGGATAAGGGCGTCTGCCAAATGCCATAAATGTAAATGAAAATCCCGACGCACTACGTATGGATGGAGTTTTATTCAATTGGAGATACTTTGTGCAGCTGGGGATTTTTCCACATCAACAGCCTAAAGCTCCATGAAGCTTCTGGGCAACTGAAGAACTTTAAGGATGGATTTGGACTGTAATCAATATCAACAGTCTACTACAATGGCTCAGGACCTCAGGTCGAGTTTAATCGACTATCACTGCACACCCGAACAGTGAACAGTAATGAATGGACATTCGGTGCCACCTGGATGAGGATGGGTTCCTTTTTTAGTCTGGTTCCTCTCAGGGTTTCTTCCTCATACCTTTTCAGGAAGATTTTCCTTGCCACAGTCACCACTGGCTTGCCTATTAGGATAAACTTAGAATCAATAGGAACAAAACATTATTTTATAACCACTGTATCTGTTTAAAGCTGCTGTGAGACAATGTCTATTTTTAAAAGTGCTCTTTAAATAAAAATGAATTGACTTTTGCAGGAATTGAGTCCTATAGCTCAATTCCTGCAAAAGTATTTTTGTTTTGTATTTAGGCTTTGGTTGTTAAAAAAAAATATCCCATGATTTAAACAACGTGCAAGATCTGTTGTATTCGAGATCTGTTGTACCTGTGTGAAGCTGCTTAAAAGTATAACCCTCACAACCTTTCACACAGAGAACACCATCCACACGGTGAAGCCTAGCTGGGGTGGCATCATGGTGTAGGAATGTATTTCATCAGCAGGAACTGGGGGACTGGTCAGGGTTGAGGGCAAGATGGTTGAGTAAACTACAGGCAATCTTAGAAGAAAACTTGTTCTGGTCTGCTGAGTCTGCTGAGGTTCGCTGTTAAATAGAACAGTGACCCAAAGTGTACTGCCAAATCTAAAGCAGTAGCCACACTGACAAAGCTTTGCCAAGAAAAATGGACCATAATATACTGTAGAGGTCACAGAGACAGAGGGCATTCAGCTGCTGGTTTTTAATGTTGGTTTTTACTATCGTATGCAGCATGGTTTATTAATTAACATCATTATTTATTATACATATTATACAAATAAAAAATGATGGATGGATGGATGGATGGATGGATGGATGGATGGATGGATGGATGGAT
>JAAIIK010000042.1:3734151-3750762 GCA_014706435.1 Silurus glanis | reverse complement strand
TATAGTATAACATCATTGAGATTATAGTATAATGTCAATGATGTATATAGTATATAGTATAACATCATTGACATTGCCTCGAGATTCCAATCACATTGGCAATAGTGATGGAGATGCACATTCCTACTCTGCATGGACATCTACTGTGATGCTCAGAGGCAGGTAGTTGGGTGCAAATGATGCGCTAATGCATGGCTTTTTGTTTACACACCATAGAGCCATCCTACCACACTGTGATTGAGTTAGTCAGGCTGCTTTCAATGATGCAGTGGTCAAATTAACTTTCTTAAGTTTCCTCAAGAAGTATAGATAATAGCAAGTCATATTTCGATTACATTTTGTGATATTACAGCAGGTGGAAAAGAGTATTTATGCAAGGCATTGTATCCTAGCATCAAGTTTTTGAGATTAAAGTTCACACAGTTTAGCACAGTCACACAGAAGGCTTCACAAGGTCTCTTGATTTTTATGGCTACTCCAAATGGAAACTACACCTTGAAAATTAAGCCACAACACAAGAGAGTGGTTAAAAATCACAACACGGGTTTTGTAGCCATGATTTTATTACTACTAAGCAAACAGGCGATTAAGACAAACAGAATGACTGATGGTTAACCCTCCTCAGCGAGTGAAAATTCTCCTCCCACCACTCCTATGTAGCTGCAATCACCCGGCTCGGTGCAGTGTGCGCTCGTGCTGAAGGTCAGCAGTTAGCCGTTAGTTCAGAACAGCTTTTGCCACCTTCCTGCTTTTCTGGATGATGAAAAGAAGGCGCGATCTGGCACAATGCAGCCCAATCAGCGAGACTCGCCATTCAAATCAAGAACTGATTGAAGTGGTGCAGCAATTAGCTTCCTGAGTGGGCTTTTGTTTGGCTTTCGTCCTTTCGTTTCCTGCTTGGTCCTCCTCCTTTCTGAAGGGCAGAGGCAAGGACACAGGCGTGTTCTTAAAGAACCACCAGAAGAGAGCTCAATGCTAGCAGGCTGACTTAAGATCAAGTGTGTGTACTATTGAGGGTGAGATGAATAGACAGCGAGAGTTTTTTCGGAGAAAATCATTGTAGAAGTCAACTATGTGTGCATTTGAAGCATTTATTTTTTAGAGCATGTGGCATTTTTGAAATCTCAATTCTTGATCGGCAAAAATTATCCAAACAAATCAGCAAGACAGGGTGCTATTACTATACCATATGTGGGTTAATGTAATAAGGATTTGCTTACGTATATTGCTCTGGCTTTGCACTCTTTATCTCTTATACATGCGCCTGTATTTGTGAGGTTGGTATCAAAACCGGATCGCCCCTCCTGCTGCTGTCTTGAGCCCCATGCTGTCTTGAAACAAAGCGATTTCCGCACACAGTGCTTAGTTATTTGGGAAGCCTCAGGGGATGCAGCATCCAGAGCTAGTCCAAAGAAATTGAGTTCTGCCTCGTGGCACTGCAGATGAGTAAAATTCTAATACTACGACTATGCAGAGAAAAATACTCCTTGCAATCGAAAGAGAAAGGGTGATAACTGTAGATTTAATTTGCATTATAGCGTGAGTTATAGTGGGACCTCATGTGGAACCACAACCTATTCATAAACTTCATTTTTTGAGTGCTTCAACTTAATTTGTCTAATGTCCATGTAACTCTACCTCTAATGCTCATTAAAATGCTCTTTCGCTAGTCCAAATATAATTCACTGTATTACAAGTACAGTACAAATTTACCAAAACTGCCAGACACAGGAACAGTTTCTTTCCCCAAGCAATCAGCCTCATTAACAACTGACCATAATGATATTCCCTGCTTCATATCTATAAGTACTGCATTATTAAAACTGTCAGTCATCACATTATCTGTATATGTTACACACACTATGGCTGCTATATATTGCACAAAGTTTTATAGTAAACTCTTTATCATACCTGACGCGCAATACTGTCATTTGCACTACCATGCACTCACACTTTATGTACGTTACTGATCTGTCATATAATCTGTATCCCTATTTAATACTCATACTTTCTATATTGTCTCATATAGTCTGTATTGTCTTGTCTTGTCTGTTTTGTCTTGTATAGTCCAAGCTGAATGTATAGTTTTTTTTTTATTTATGTCTGTACTTTGAGAGTCACTAACAGCTGGAACCAAATTCCTTGTGTGTGTCAACACACTTGGCCAATAAACCTGATTCTGATTCTGATGAGACCAAGATGCAACAGCCAATCAGCTTCGTGTTATTGCTGCGAATCTTGTGCGAGTTTAGTTATACTTGGCTTGAAAAAAATGTATTTAGGGCTTTGTTAAGGCCAGTTGCTAATAACATATTTGTGTGTGTGTGTGTTTTTTGGTGTTGTGATTACAGTAGGTCTTAAAAAGGTCCTAAAAAGTCTTAAATGTAACTTGGTTAAACCTGCAGAAACCCTGACGTGCACATGGTCAATGCTAGTGGATATAATCTGCTGTGTTCTTTCCTGCAGGAGTCCTGTTCTGGTGGCTGAATGTGCCGAGCGTCATGTGATCTGTCTGGATTGTTTCCACGTGTACTGTGTGACCCGACTGAATGATCGACAGTTCATCCATGACCCTGCGGTGGGCTACTCACTCCCCTGTGCTGGTAGGCATGAGCAGGCATGCCTGTTCGTTTTTGTGTGTGTGTGTGTGTGTGTGTGTGTGTACCAGTGATTGATGATAGGAGCTTGGTGGCTGCCATGAAGAGGAGACACTATCATAGCATTGGATTTTCTCTCTCTGTCTCTTTCAGTCTCTCTCTCTCTCTCTCTCTCTCTCTCTCTCTCTCTCTGCAACATACACACGACATAGTGTCGCTTTTCCACGTGTCTCTGTCTGCACTTTCTTTACTGCCATGCTATAATGGGGCTCCAGGGAGAAATGCTGACCTCCCATCAGCAAAAGAATTCTTTATCTGTCTAACCTCTTTGCCTCACACACACACACACACACACACACACACACACACACATACACACTCACACTCACACTCATTTGCTCATACAGATTCCCACAAATTTGTGGGCCTTGAGCAAACGCAGCGTCTAGGGTAAAGCTGCAAGTGGTAGCGTTCAGTGCTTTCGATGTTGGATTTAATTAGGCCAGAACTAATCTGACATTGTATTTTTCTTATACTGCGACTATGAAGGGAGTCCAGCTGCAGGTTTACAGATAAAGAAAACAAGTTTAATTCTCGCAATTTGTGGAAAAGACAGGCTTAAAGAGTGAAATTTGGGCATTTTTTACCTTGCTGATGAAGACATGTAGGCAACTGGTGCAACTTAAAAATAAAAATGTTTAAAATGCCCTATAAATTCAAATTATAAATTGTTGTCTTGTAAATCGTGATCGCCTGGATGTGTTTCCACTGTCTTGGAAGTGGTCATGGATTCTATTGGCGTGTACGCGCTTCGCCTCTCTGATGGCACTGGACAGTTTTGCCCTTGTTGTCTTTAAGGCCGTCTTGTCCCCTTCTCCGAAGGCGTAGTCTCTGGATTTTAGCATTGCACGCACCTAAGCGGTCATCCATGGCTTCTGGTTGGAGCGTTTGGTAATGGTCTTGGAGATGGTCACTTCGCCAATGAACTTGCCGATGTAGCTGGTCACTGTTGACATGTACTCCTTCAAGTTGGTTGGTTGCAGCTTCCCTAAATGCGCCCAGGATGTTTGTGTAAACAACATCCAGCGTGTTTTTTCCTCTGGTTGCAAAGTCCACATTCTGATGAAATTTATGGAGCACAGTCCTGAAATTTGCATGGTTGAAATAATTGACAATAAACAATCTATCAGGGTGTGTGTTTTGTAGTTCGCTTATGGTCCTGTAGAGTACACAAAGCACTTCCTTAGCATTAGCGCTAGGTGGAATGTACACTCCTAGCACAATAGTGGTGGTGAATTCCCAGGGTAAATAAATAGGTCTATATCTCACAACCATAAATTCCAAAAGCGATGAGCAGTAGGTGGAAACTAGGACAAAGTTCTTACATGATTCCATGTTGATGTAAACACACAGACCACCGCTGCGAGTCTTACCGCACAGAGCTGCATTTCTGTTGGCACGAAGCGTCCAGAACTCTGTCACTCAGCCACGTCTCAGTAAACACAAAGACACAGCAGTGTCTGTACTCATGGCAAGTAGCTTGGTGTCTGATGTAGTCCAATTTATTGTCCAGGGAGCAGACATTTGCCAGCAGGATAGATGGTAGAGAAGGGGTAGCATTTAGCCTAGCACTAGCCCCCTCTGGCTTTCAGCGCTTACATTTACATTTGCGGCATTTAGCAGACAGCCTTATCCAGAGCGACGTACAAAAGTGCTTTGAGTTTCTAGCAATGAATAAATCTACACTGGTACACAAGATTAGAAAATGTTGAATTCTAAAAAGCAAACTTGGAAAGTGCTAATTTAAGTGTTTCAGGAAGAGGTAGGTCTTCAACCATCGCTTGAAGATAGCCAGGGACTTCGCTGTACGGACATCTAGGGGAAGTTCATTCCACCACCTCGGTGCCAGAACAGAGAAGAGCCTTGAAGTATACTTACCTCTCTTTCTGAGAGAAGGTGGTACCAGTCGAGCAGTGCTGGAGGATATCAGGCAGCATGGTGCAGTGCGAGATGTGATGAGGTCTCTGAGTAGGCCTTGTAGGCAAGCATCAGTGTATTGAATCTGATGCGTGCAGCAACTGGAAGCCAGTAAAGGGAGCGCAGCAGTGGGGTGGTGTGGGAGAACTTGTGCAGATTGAACACAAGTCGTGCAGCTGCGTTTTGGATCATTTGCAGTGGAGGAATAGTGTTCAGAGAAAGACCTGCCAGCAGAGAGTTGCAGTAGTCCAAGAGACTGAACAAGCAACCGGGCAGCCTGTGTGGGCAGAAATGGTTTAATCCTTCGGATGTTGTAGAAAAGAAATCGACAGGAACGAGCCACATTAGCGACATGTGAGAAGAAGGACAGTTCATTGTCCATAGTTACCCCAAGATTACGAGCAGTGGCTGAAGGGAAGAGCAGAGAGTCATGAGTTATTCAGAGATCTTGACCTGGAGATGAATCACCTGGGATGACCAGCAGTTCTGATTTGCTGGGGTTGAGTTTTAGTTGATGAGCACTCATCTATGAAGATATGTCTGTCAAGCATGCCGAGATCCGAGCGGAGGCTGTGGTATCTGATGGAGGGAAAGAAAAGATGAGTTAAGTGTCATCTGCATAGCAGTGATAAGAAAACCCATGTGAGGATATGACTTCACCAGTGGAGTAGGTATGGAGGGAGAAAAGGAGGGGACCAAGTACTGAGCCTTGTGGGACACCAGTGGTGAGTCTGCCACGGGGCAGATGTGGATCCCCTTCATGTTACCTGGTATGAGCGACCTTCCAGGTAGGAAGCAAACCATTCCCATGCTGATCAGCGGATACCGAGGCGCTTGAGGGTAGACAAGAGAGTCTTGTGGTTGACTGTGTCAGATGCTGCTGAAAGGACCAGGAAGATAAGTACAGTTGACAGCTTGGCTGATCGAGCAGCATGCAGTTTCTCTGAAACAGTCAAAAGGGCCGTCTCTGTGGAATGTGCCGCTTTGAACCCAGACTGGTTCGGATCATGGAGGTTATTCTGTGAGAGATAAACAGTTGGTTAAAAACAGTGCGTTCCAGAGATTTAGAAAGAAAGAAGAGAAGTGATACCGGTCTGTAGATGTTGATGTCTGATGGGTTCAGAGCAGGTTTCTTTAAGGTGGGAATGACTCTTGCTTACTTGAAGGTAGTTGTCACATAGCCAGATGTTAAGGACCCATTGATGATTGTGGAGATGAAGGGCAGGAGATCTTGTGTGATGGTCTGAAGCATAGTTGAAGGGATTGGATCCAGAGGACAGGTGGTGGGATTGCAAGATTGGATGACTTGCAGTATCTCATCTTCTGTTGAGGTTGAGAAGCTTGTCAACAAAGGAGTAGGGAATTCCTGGCTGTGTTGTGTAGTCATTGTTGGGGAGGAAGCGAAGGTCTGGCAGATTTCCTTAATCTTTTCATCATAGAAGGAGGCAAAGTCATTAGCAGTCAGGGAGGATGGGGCAGGTGTGGCAGGGGGGTTGAGTAGTGAAGAGAAGATGTTATGGAGTTTACGAGGATCTTGTGCAGAGGCCTTGAGCTTTTCCTTGTAGAAGGCAGTTTTAGCAGAAGTCACATCCGAAGAAAATTTGGTCAGGAGTGCGCGGTAAGATGCAAGGTCTATATCTAGTTGTGATTTTTTCCACTTCCTCTCTGCTGATCTGAGTTCTCATCGCAAAACTTCTGACAGCCAGGGTGTGGGACAAGAAGTCTTCTTGGGATTTGTAGTCAAGGGGCAAAGGAGATCCATGGTTGAGGAAAGAGATGAGAGGAAGGAGTCAGTAGCAAAGTCTGAGGGTAGAGAGGAAAAGGAGTCAGGGTCAGGAAGAGATGAAGAGTACAGGAAGCTACAGAGGAGGGAGAGATGGAGTGAAGGTAAGGACGGATAAGAGGAAGAGGAATAGGAAGGAGTGGTTGAAAAGGAAACCAGGTGATCAGAAATTGGAAGTGGAGTGGCAGTCATGTCTGTAGCTGGGGTAGGGTGGGTGAAAACCAGGTCCAGGACATTTCCTTCCTTGTGTGTTGGAGGGCAGCTGTTAAATGTCATTCATGTTGCTTAAAGCTGTTGCTTAAACTAATCAGATTTTCACTTGTTTACTCTGAGACCTTGAAAGCTTCCAAAGACATCTTTGCATCTGTAGGCAAACTCAAATAATACCGATCGTTGGACGAGACACCCGTCATTCAAGATATACAGGAAATGAAATCTTATAACTTTGTTTCTTGTACATGTGTAAAGTTCTCCGTTTACTTTAAACTATTTTTAATTTTGATAAGTGCACCTCTAAATATAAGAAAATAACAGAAGTAAACATTGGCAAGCAAGGAGAAACTGTTGTACTTCCTGTATATTTTGAATGACAGGTGTCTTGTCCAATGATCGGTAAGTGTTCCATTTGCAAACTATACCTACCTTTTCCGGTTTGTCTGAATTATTGCACGAAAACACAATAACAAATCCGAAAACACAACGACAATTCAGACAAACCGGAAACGGTATGTATAGTTTGTGAATGGAACACTTACCGATAATTGGACAAGACACCGGTCATTCAAGATTTGTTAATTTGTTTTTGCTTTGTTATTTTGTTTTCTGATTTGTTAATTTGTTTTGCACTTCTCAGCCCCCGTACCTTATTTATCACATTGCTATTTATTTATTGTAAATATGCCACTTATACACTACTGGTTAGATGCTAACTGTATTTCATTGGCTCTGTAAATGTACCTTGCACCATGACTAAGTTAAAACTAATCTAATCCAATCTAAATGCCGCAAATGTAAATAAGTGACCCTGAATAGTGTGATTATATGTAATTCCCTTCTGTATAGTATACGTGTACGTTCAAAAAGTGCAACTGTGCAATCAGGAAATCTGTATATTTTAGTGTATTGCGTCTTTTTTGTTGAATTATTAACTGTTCACTGATGGAGGCTTGAGTTCAGAATTACCGCAATTTTTTTTCATCTTCATGGATTCTAAATAGCACCATCCTTAGTGATCTCATGTCTGTTGTTTGCTGTATGGTACAAACATTTTTAGCACGAGCATGTTTCTAAATAAGTTCAGCGAGTGAAACCAAATTTCATAGAGCAAAGCAACACAATTATAACCACCACAGTACTGCAAAACACTTTAACCCACCAACATCAGGACAATTAATTTGAAATCATCATACATTCACTGCTGCATGTGATTCGCCTTTCAGGGTTAAAAAAAAACATCATATCCATTATGCAAATAATAAAAAACGAGTCCAAAACCCATCACCCATTTGAAAAAAAATGGCCATTAATTTAGGGTGCAGAGCTCATAGACATTATTTCAGTTTATTTTTTTCTATTATATTTTTTGTATGGTTTAAGTATAACTTTGCGATTTGCAACCCATTAATGCACTCTGCATTGATTACAGCTCATTCTTATGTAACTATTGTGCTGGCTTTCCCCCCTACCCTACGTGTGTAAGTGTTGCAGGCCGGAGAGTGACGTCGTACGATTAAGGCCATCTATCACTGTTTTTTTGTGGCTGTGGATTGCAGATTGCTCGAAAAAGGTCACGCTCCAGCCTGAAATGCCATTTCTACTTTTAAACAAGTTTTAACAGTTCAAACCGAAGCGCTTGTCCAAAGGCACGGATGAAAGGAGAGCAGCAGAGGTTGTCAGCTACGTTTGGTGAATATGAAATACAGATTGGATGGCGCTGATAAACACACAGGTAGGAGCTAAAGAAGTTATTCTCTCAGCAGAGCAGGTATGGGGGAAAAAATCCACCCTTAGCCTTCTTTTTTAACAGGGCTTTAAGACACCGGTTTATTGCAAGCATGTCTTCAAAGCCTCTGGCTAACATTTACACCGAGCCTGATGCTTTCAGATCATAGGCAAAGGTTTGGGCCATGTGTCCTGTCCAAGTTACAGAATGAATACTCAATGCATAGGTTCATTTTAAAATATACACTGTATGGGCAAAAGTTTGGGGACAAATGACTGTAAGATTTGTATGTGCGTTTGGGGACAAATGACTGTAAGATTTGTATGTGCGTTTTAAACATCCTATTCCACATTTACTACCCATTTGCTGTTATAATAACTAAAGGTCAGCTGATGTGGGTTATACTCTGCACATTGCTGATATTTAGAAATCAGGGCAGCGATTGCCAACATAATGCCGATTTATTTTGGGCCAATGTGTTTGACTGATTTTTCTTCTTTCCCCCTTAACAGTTAAAAATGATCATTTATTGAACAACAATCAGTGCACTTGTTAGCAGGTATTGCTACCCATGACTACATGAAGCCTAATGTAAACTACAGCTCTACTCTCATTCTCTCTTCAAAAAATTTTATTCTCATTCTCACTCCAAAAGTAGCATCATATTTAACCAATAAAATATATACAGTAAGGCTAGATTAAGAACCAAGGATAAGAACTTTGGGAAGTTACCAGGAAGTTCTCTTTAAAAAGTTAGGCTTATGCTGGTGGAATAGCAATCTGTTCGCCACATGTTGTACAGCACCACTTAGCAGATGCACCTGCCTATTCATCGACCTAGCACAATTGGCCAATGCCAATTAATAAAAAAATGCCAAACATCTGCCCGATTAATCAATTGGTTGTCCTCTAATAGTAACCTCCACTCCTCTAAAAAAGATGTTATACAGCAAAACCCCGTTGGACGAGCATAATTAGTTCGTGAATATTGCTCGTAGGTCCATTTGCTCGTATGTTCGAACTAGTTTTCTCCTACAGAATTAATGTAAAAGTGATTTAATCCGTTCCGAAACCTCATTCGATCGCTTATTTCTGCACTTAAAAAGTATTTGTAGCCTATTTTAACAAACAAATACACCACCACTAATTTTTTCTTGGAAGACATTTTTCAAGATTTCTAGTGAAATAAAAATATAACACTACAAAAAGTTTTTGCTGCACTGAACAACGAGAGCGACCGAGCGACACGAGATGAACTAAGCGACTGATGCTACCCTCGGCTGAAAGTGGGGAACCGGCAGCGTGGGTTTGCTCGTGCCTTCCAAATTTGCTCGCAACATAGTGTAAAATTTTGCGAACAAGGTCGCTCGTATCTTTGTTTGCTCGTACTATTAGTTGCTCGTACAATAGGGTTTTACTGTACTAGATTTAAGTGTGGTTGTGAAGATTTCTTATCTTCATGGAGCTGGCTTTGTTCGCATTGTCATGCTACAAGTTTAGGTCTCGTAGTTAAAGTATAAATGTAATGCTATTACAGACATTATGTTGTTGCTACAGAACTCTTTTCCCCAATTGTGTGCCATTAACTATGTAGTAACAGTATATGGAAGGAACCATTTATGGCCGGAAAGTCAGGTGTTCCATATAGTCTACTTTTTCTGTTCGCTATTGGTTGTTAGTTTTGGAGTTTGAAAAGTGTATCTCAAATTAATCTATGGGAAAAGCCTCAGTGAAATTTTACATGGGCAAGTTTCAGGAACCTCAAAACAGCTGACCCTAGATACATGAGACTACCTGCAGCATCAGCTCACTGCGACCAGAGCTAATAATTCTTTACGTAAGTGTTAATACTATTATATAGTCATAAAGAAGTGATGTATTAAACTTGTTAAAAGTAACTTTATTCGAAAGGTTAGGTACAACTGTATTAAAAATGAAAAAGAAATCAATTTAGTCAGTGGTGAAATAGTTGCAAAGAGGTACGATAAAAGAAACACTACTCTTTCATGCGTGAATTTTGAGAACGAAGATTCCCGCCCTGTCTTCAAGTGTCTTGCTCAAATGTTCCCTGACGACTTAGTAATGTTTTATGAAGAGGTTTTCATCTGATGTTTCTGCTTCCTCAATGTTTTACAATCAGAGTCATTAGCTCTTCTTCTTCTTCTTCTTTCGACTTCTCCTATTAGTAGTCGCCACAGCGGATCATCCGTCTCCATACCCTAATGTCCTCTACATCTGCCTCTTTCAAACCAACTACTTGCATGTCTTCCCTCACCACATCTATAAACCTCCTCCTTGGCCTTCCTCTTTTCCTCCTTCCAGGCGGCTCCATTCTCAGCATTCTCCTACTGATATACCCCATGTCCCCCCTCTGCACATGTCCAAACCATCTCAATCTCGCCTCCCTCACCTTGTCTCCAAAACGTCCTACATGCGCTGTCCCTTTAATAAACTAATTTCTAATCTTGTCCATCCTCGTCACTCCCAACAAAACCTCAACATCTTCAGCTCTGCTACCTCCAGCTCCACCTCCTGTCTTTAAGTCAATGCCACTGTCTCTAAACCATACAACATCGCAGGTCTCACCACAGTCCTATAAACTTTCCCTTTCACTCTTGCAGATACCCTTCTATCACAAATCACTCCTGCCACTCTTCTCCACCCACTCCACCCTGCCTGCACTCTTTTCTTCACTTCTCTAACACACTCTCTGTTACTTTGCACTGATGACCCCAGGTACCTGAACTCCACCTCTTCTCCCTGCAACCACACCACTCCACTGCCTTCCCTCTCAATATCATCCGCAAACATTATAGTGCATGAAGACTCCTGTCTGACCTCTTCCGTCAACCTGTCCATCACTACTGCAAACAGGAAAGGGCTCAGAGCCGATCCTTTATGTAGTCCAACCTTCACCTTGAACCAGTCTGTCGTTCCTACTGCACACTTCACTGCTGTTACACTGTCCGCATACATGTCCAGCACCACCCTCACATACTTCTCTGACACACCTGAATCCTCATACCATACCACAACTCCTCTCTCGGCACTCTGTAGTACGCTTTCTCTAAATCCACAAACACACAATGCAACTCCTTCTGACCTTCTCTATACTTCTCCATCAACATCCTCAAAGCAAATAATGCTGTGGTGCTTTACCTCGGCATGAAACCATACTGTTGCTCACAGATGGTCACCTTTTCTCTCAGCCAGGCTTCCACTACTCTTTCCCATAACTGATCAACTGGTGTGACTGATCAACTTTATTCCCCTGTAGTTACTGCAGGTCTGCACATCTCCCTTATTCTTAAAGATCGGTACCAGCACACTCCTTCTCCATTCCTCAGGCATCCTCTCACCTTCCAAAATCTTGTTAAACAATCTTGTTAAAAACTCCACTGCATCTCTCCTAAACATCTCCATCCTTCTACCGGCATGTCATCTGGTCCAATCGACTTTCCACTCTTCATCCTCTTAATCACTGCTCTCACTTCCTCCTTACTAATTCTATCCACTTCCTGCTTTACCAGCTCCACATCATCCAACCTTCTCTCTCTCTCATTTTCCTCATTCATCAGCTGCTCAAAATACTCCCTCCATCTTCTCAACACACTCTCCTCACTAGTCTACACATTTCCCTCTCCATCCTTTATTGCTCTAACTTGCAGCACATCATTCCCAGCTCGGTCCCTCTGTCTGGCCAATCGGTGTAAATCCTTTTCTCCTTCCTTAGTGTCCAACTTCACATACAGCTACTCATATGCCTTTTCCTTGGCTTTCGCCACATCTCTCTTCACCTGCTGCCGCATCTCCTTGTACTCCTGCCTACTTTTCTCATCACTCTGTCTATCCCACTTCTGTTTTGCCAACCTCTTTCTCCTTATGCTCTTCTGCACTTCCTTGTTCCACCACCACGTTTCTTTGTCTTCCTTTCTAGTTCCAGATGTCACACCAAGTACTTTTCTAGCTGTCTCTCTCATCACTCCTGCAGTAGTTTCCCAATCATCCAGCACCTCTTCACCACCACCGAGCCCCTGTCTGACCTCTTCCCTGAATCTCATCCTACAGACTTCCTCCTTTAGTTTCAACCATCTTATTCTTCTTTCAGTCCTCACTCTCCTCCTCTTCTTCTTCACCTCCAAGGCCATCCTACAGACCACCATCCGATGCTGTCTAGCTACACTGTCCCCTGCCAACACCTTACAGTCTCCAATCTCCTTCAGGTTGCATCTCCTACATAGAACATAGTCCACCTGTGTGCACCTTCCTCCACTCTTATACGTAATCACAGTCATGAGTTATGAAAGGGCCAATCCTAAATGGATTGCTTTTGGCCATGTTATGCACTATAAAGGCTGTTGAAGTGATTGTTTTGTCTTATATAGTTTAATTATGTAAGGATTAGGATTCAGCAGATATTGTTTGTTTAAAAAAATACCTGTATAAAATGTATTAATTCCAGCTCACATACATTTAAACATGGCACTGTTTAAAAAAAATGTAAGCCATGTTTGATCTGTCCTGGTCAACTGTAAATGCTGTTATGAAGAAATAGCAGTGTCAAAAACTGAAAAAACGCTATCGATTTACAAAGTCAGTTCTAAACTGTCTGTGGAAGCAACATTAGCATAAAAGCTGCGCATCAAGAGCTCCATGACCTGCATTTTTATTTGGCATACATTTAATTAGGTTTCAGGTTCTAGGTTTGGTCTAAAACCATCTGCTAATACCACTGGTTCATGTTCCTTGTGAGTCATATCAGGGAGGTTGATAGGAATGCTGGAAGTCTAGTGCAATCAAATTTCTAGATTAATGCTGCACAGTAAAAATACTGAAGTCCTTCCCTTTGAGTGAAGCACTGCAGCGATTAACACAATACCATTTTCTACACTTTCTTTCCTTTCTTTTTATTTACTTTTATCCAGTCCTCCCTATCCAGTATGTGCTGTGAATGTTCCTCTACTGTCTGTTTTTGGATGTGTGCAGGTTTCTATGCTGTACAGTGTCACATACAGCAGCGCTGTTCCCTTAATCTTTTCCGCAAAGGAATTAATTAACGTCTTCGTTCATACCACGCTCACATTCAAAACGCACTCCCTCTGACAACATCCCACAGAGATCCCGTTCTCGGTTTTCAGAAAGCATTTTCGTAAATGACTCCGAATATGGTCGACTGCATGCTGTTGCGCTTGGCACGTTTATCACACGTCTGATATGTGCAGGCTAGCACGTTTTTAGGACTGAACCAGCCATTGGTTGGCAATTAGTGTTCGAGTACTAGATAAGGTGGAATTGCTTCCTCACCTGTTGAAATCAGCGACACCTGTTGAAATAAGTCTGACATTTTATCAGCGCTGAAAAAAATATACTTAGTTGCTGTCTCTTCAGGATCCCAGCTAGCAGGTGTGGCGGAAATAGCTTCTCAACCACAAATGAATAGCTGCAGTCAGTTTAGTCAGTGGTTATTAATGCTCATCTAGCTAAAGCTGATTAATGCTCTCATGGGCGCACACATTCTGTTTACTGAGATTATCAGTAAATACTGTCTGTGGTCCTAATTAATATTTCAGCAAGTACCTGCATCTTTTAGCTGCAATTCCATGACAGGCTTCTATTAATAGTCCTGGGTAAAGTCGAGCATGTGGCTGCACTGTTTAACAATATTCCTTGAGGGAACATTATCTTTCATTGATAATAGCGCTGGAAAGGATTTTTATGTCTTTGCGTCTGGACTATACAAAACGTTTTAGAAATTCTGCTATTACTGTTATCTCTGGATTCAAACTGATAATGCTTATTGAAAGCATTATCCTTTTAGGAAGAAAACTGGATACATAGGATGTAATTTAACTGAAATGTGCAAAATACTATTTATTTAACACCCACAATTGGTTTTATTACACCTTCAAATCACTTTTGAAATGACACAAAGAAATGTGTTTTTAGTATTAACAATTGTATATTAATAGAAAGAAGGAGGTGGTAGCTTAGCAGCCAAGTCATTGGACTTTGGATCCGAAGGTAGTGAGTTCAAATCCCATGCTGCCACTCATGGCCCCCTGAGCAAGTCCCTTAACCCCATAGCTGCTCACTTGTATGAATAAGATAAATGGAATTTGCTCTGGATAAGGTCTGTAAAATGGCGTAAATGTAAAGTGATGTATTCATATTAATTTGATTTTGTAGTAAATATTTGCATCGCTACTGTGTACAATATATACACAAAGTCTTTAAAGTAATGCACAGCTATATCTTTTATTATTTATTCTTATTCCATTCATGTTGAGGTTTTTAAAAATTCTGGCATTAAGTTAGTATTAAGTTTTAAGATGTTTCCTTCTCTGGCTTCGAACATGATATGCTTCATGCAACTAATTCAATTGCACACTTGCTCATAAAATTTAACTTTGGTTATGTTTCCACACACGGACAGTTTTAATTGCAGGATGTGTGCATCATGGCGAATTTTGGTGCTTGATTTGAGACTTGGCACATCAGTAAAACGTGTTAATTTTGACAGCCCTAATATTTATATATTGATATTAGATTTATTTTTTTAGATACATTGCTGTTTGCACTTCTGGCAGTGTTGGGGGAAGTACACAAACCATGTAGTTGAGTTAAAGTAGAGATACACTGGGTAAAATATGACTCCAGTAAAAGTGCCCCCTTTAAACCTTCACTTGAGTAAAGGTACAAAAGTATTTGCCTTCAAATGTACTTAAGTATCCAAACTACTATGATTTATTATGTTAATATTTATGAGTCACTGATTGATATCTATTAAATTGATCATGAGTCCAAACCCTTCTTTTCAACTACTTAAAAAAAAAATCTCGCAAATCAGTTCACGGGTGTTGTGGCGAACTAGAGTCAGGAGTGTCTTCCATCATTTATTCCTCTCAAAATGCTCTGCTTGCTGTTAATCTGATGCTGAACTGTATGTTGGTGATAAGTAGATGCCACCAAGCGCCAATCAAAACAAGTTCAAAACAGAGCTCGACCCCGATTGGTGGATTGCTGCGTGCTTGACCAGTTTAGTTTTTATGCAATCATTAGTCAAAAGGAACGACTGTTTTCGCTCAATGTAGTTGAGTAAAAAGAATGGTATTTGACTTTGAAATGTAGTGAAGTTAAAGTAAAAGTCTCCCTAAATGAAAACACTTCAGTAAAATACAGATACGTGAAAAAGCTACTTAAGTGCAATAACGAATTACGTTTACTTCATTACTGTTCACGACTGCTCTGGTTAGATTACTGTTTGCACCAGGTTGCACACGATGCACTTTATGTGGCGAGGACACTTACTAGTGCTTAGCCCTGTGTTTTCTGTTTTCTGTGAATGTTGTTGTATGTAGCACCAGGGTTCAGGAGGAACGTTGTTTCATTTCACTGTGTAATGCGTCAGCTATATATGGTTGAAATGACAATAAAAGCTTTTTGACTTGACTAATGCTAACTGCATTTTGTTGGCCCTGGACTTCTATTCTGCACAATGACAATAAAGTTAAATTGAATCTAATCTACTGAAATAAAATTAAAAAAAGGGTGGTACATAGCTGTGAAAGGCCACTGAGTGTTTCATCTGGGAGCTTTGATGAAATGCTTTACCATCAATCCTTGTAGTACATGTTGCAACATGGATAACTTTTCTTTTTAGTTAAATATTTGGATGCGAATTTTGGATGCAAGATTCATTCCAGGCCAAGAGATTTCTCGGGATTTTTGAAGCAAAATGATTAAGATTAAACAGTGTCCCTATGCAGTGTATATATATACAAAGACAATGGAATACAGCTGAAATTGAATCATCTTACCAGAAATGCAAATAGCCATAAATATGACTAGTGTTTACAATTATTTACAAATAAAGTAAGGTGCAAGATAGTCCTTGTGCAAATAGAGCAAGTGGGTTTTTGTAGCACCTTTTCTTGGAGAGATGGAGAAAGTAAAAAAAACAAAACAAAAAAAAACAATATAAAAATAAAAGGTTTGGAAGGACTATTTACGTTCAGAGGAATGGTTATACTATTCCACTGGGAGACATTAATTCCCCTCCCACACAGTCTTTTACACGGTCTTGTACAAAGGCATACACATACAGTACATACTGTACACATATGCATACATTATTATTATTATATATTAACACTACACTAAAATATATCCAAGTTTCATTTGTATAGTGTTGTCCCTCGAGATGTGCTCAAATAGTTGCTGAAATGTGAGGGGTGTACTCACTTTTGTGAGATACTGTATATTTATACACACACACACACACACACACACACACACACACACACACACACACA
>JAAIIK010000042.1:3718265-3733093 GCA_014706435.1 Silurus glanis | reverse complement strand
ATCTATCTATCTATCTATCTATCTATCTATCTATCTATCTATCTATCTATCTATCTATCTATCTATCTATCGATCTGTCTGTGAACACACAATGAATGTAAAATCTTCCTGGAAGAGTTGAGGTTATTATAACAGTAAATGGGGACTAAATGTGGAATAGGATGTTCAAAAAGCACATAGGAATCTTTTGTCATTAAGTGTTTGATCCATTGCTGTGTAAAACTTTGTGCTGCCATGTGTATTGTTAATTTTGGTAAGATGTTCCTGCATCAGCATATTTTGCAGTCTGTTGATGGTATATTTCATAAAGGGGCTTTCCTACAATGGCACTTCCTTATATAGGCGATGTTACAGGACAACAGAACGAAAGGGTGATTATAAATGTACTCGTGCTGACTTTTCAGACTTTTTAATTCTAGTGACATCCAGTAGTGTCTGCTGGGTAGATACATGCTTTCTTCTTCTCTTGAAGGACAGTGTCATTAACATCACAGTAGAAGAGATGGTGAAAATGAAAGAACAATATCCATGAGTCTCATGAACGAATGTATATTATCGAAGACAAAATCACTTTAGGTTTACAATCTCACAATGGAAAAAAACCCCTAAATGTCTGCTATTTTATACACTCTGATAACATAGTGTTACTTGTATGTATTGGAGTTTAATTTGTATAGCGCATTTTACAATGGATATTGTCCCAAAGCAGCTTAACACAGATAAAGCAGAAATAAGGTTAAATAAAGGTGTGAAATGTGTAAGTTTATTGCCTATACGCTAGTTCCTTATAATTGTTTATCCCTGATGAGCAAACCAGTGGTGACTGTGGCAAGGAAAAGCTCTCTCCCATTCAAATATTGAATGTTATGGTAATGTAGGACTTTTTTAACAGCATGGAAAAACAAAGTGGTAAAAAAGTGGAGTGAAGTTTCTTTTTGTCAGCTTCCTTTTATTCTATATTAAAGCTGACAAATGGATTTGAGGAATTTGACTGTTGCAAAAAAATATAAGCTCACAAACTGTTTATAAAACACCATGGTACTGGTACTGGGCCTGTTTTTCTCCTTGGCTGCATTGCAACCCTCAGTTTTCTAGCAGTAATTGCATATCTTCCGTTCTAGAAATATAGACTACATTCCCAATGACTGGCATCAGTGTAGTTGATGTAAGTGGTGCTGTTTTGAACAGGTATTAATCTCCAGAGCGGTTCGAAAAAGATTTTGACATTAATGCACTGTCGATGAAGTACACACAGGAAGTGGTGCTTGGTATGCTGAAAAATTCCTACTCAATTCCCAACTAGTAAAGTAATGTAGTGGTAGGAAAGCGTGGGTTGGTTTTGTTTAAGCATTCTACCTTCATTTGTGGTGCTGTGTTTTGTCTGCCATACCAGTGGCACCAGTATCTCATCAGCACATTGGCATGTGCTGCTCCATTAATCCTCATCACTGTGGCTGTCACAGGGCTGGAAGAGCAGAACCCAGCACAACACACACACACACACACACACACACGCACACATACATACACACGCACACATACATACATACACAACACACCTTAATCAAAAAGATCATTAGATCTTAATTAGAAGGCTGGAAATGTGGACAAGATGAAAGCAAAAAGCAAGACATATTCAGTTGTGCTGTCAGAGAGCGACCTGACACGCCATCTGTCTGAGAGGTATGTTCGTTCTTCGCACTCACATGGGCTAAAATGTGGAAAGAAGTGGAGGAAAATCTACTGAGGTTCAGGGTTATTGATGGTGTCCCATTCATGCACTTTCATCATCCGTGGCATATTTTCATTATGACCAATACAATTACTGTACCTTTTATCATGATTTATGATCTTTTAGGAGTGCAGCACAAATTGTATCGGTTCAGTTCTCCAGATATTTGTATCTGGGACTCAAATAAACATTTGAACCACAAATAGACATGATCTAGAACTGGGAAGGTCAACCAAGTTCAACTGATAACACTAACAAAATAGAATATAATAAATTCAGCAAAAGCTTGAATAAGCTCACAAGTTCCCAGTAACACAATTGTACTTTTAAAGGCAGATTCCACAATGTTCAGTGAAAAGGCCATTGCTTATCAACCCCTCTGCTGCTGAAACATTATTTAGGAAAGCTTTGATTGTGATTGATGAAGCTCACATATGAAGAAATGGCATTCTGGAAAACTGTGCTGTGGCATTGTCAGTGTTTTAGCCAGTGGTGGGCAGTCAGGGCCAGCAAAGCCTTCTCTGCTGGCCTAAACACTATCAGAAGCACTGACCTACATTTACAACCTAAATATAATCTAATATTTGTTTCATTAAATTGTATTAATTTATTCCCAACAGTTTATTCTCTTCATTTCGCAGCATTTCTCTTTGCTGCACTGCTTCCAGTACGTGGATGTGATGTTAGATTTTTTTGTCCAATCAGATTTCAGCCTCTATGTGCTGCCATGTCAATCTAATTTGCCCAGGGCCTTCAAAGTCAAAGTACTGCTGGCCATTTTACCATAGACTCCTTAAGGAATAGCTCGGTTTCTTTAACCAATCAGATTTCATATTCGCCTCACAGCGCCAGGTAGCTGGCACAGAATAGCGTCAGCATTTTTCCCTCCTCTGATTGGTTGGTCATAGGGAAACTGTTACAGCCAAGTTCGACTGGCAAAACACGTCTGTAGGTCAGCACACATCAGTACATCTGAGTTAAACTATTTTATGCCTACGGAGGAAGAGAAATTTATTTAGTCTCGGACATACTTAAAAATAAATTTTCAAGAAAAGCTAGACATCGTGAGAAGAGGTCGGCCAACCCCGAAGCTAGCTAGCTTGTCTCAGCCTGGGAAAGGGTTTGTTCGCCACTTCCAGACCAGCGAATAAGAGCGGTACCACTGGTTTACAGCCTCTGAGGAGCGGTGCAAATTATGAGTCTGCATCTCTGGTGAGTAGGTTGTATTTTATTTACATTTTTATGTTTTTGTCATGTTATTAGACAGATATTGATTATAAACTGATCCAGATGATGTAGGTGGCATAGCTGGGGTGGTAATGTAAATGTTTGGAGTCTTAACTGGGTTTCTAGCTTTAGTAAAATGGTATTCACCGTCCACATGCGAGATGCCGCTCTCTCTGTAATGCCATGCGTTGTTATATTGCGTTGAAGTATAGTATTAATGGTTTCTATAATTGCAACGTGAGAGTGGTGGTATTAAGAGGTGGATTAAGTCGGGTAAGTCCCCACTAAAGGCGAAGGTACCAAATGCACGGCCTGCCACTGGTTTTAGCCTATGTATTTTTTCGAGAAAAAAAATTTAACTTTGAAACATATTAAAACATCTAAGCATTGCTTGGTCCCTCTTACTGACAGACAGAGAAAAAAATCTCTCTGAGGAGCTTCAGCTCAATTATAAACCAGATTTTAAATGGATTGTTTACAACAACAAGTCAGAATCAATGATGTCAGGTAGGAAAAGGTTATTTTTGTATTCCTACCATAATGTCCAAATAAAACAAAAGATCTCAAGAATCTCAAATTGAAAAATATTTAAATTAGGTGACTGATGTCATCTAAAGAAGCACAAGATGAGAGCCAGAAAAATAAGCCATCTTAGGGGAAAAAGTACTGGCCATTATTCAGCATCTTGCAGCACCACCTGCAGCAGTCCTTCAGATTATTGAAGAAACTTGGCAGATTTTTCTACAGCTTTAATTCCTTGATCAAAAAATGCTCAGTTTGGGCTTCCATTCCAAAACTTTCCTTTTATATCATTTACTTGCTGTCATTATCTTGGAGCATGTTTTTCTTCTGTTCAAGCTTGTCACATGGGTTTATGACCTTTGTCTCTAGAATATTTCGGCGTGTTGGGGAGTGCACGGTTGACTCGGTGACTACGAGGTTTCCTGGCTTTGCGAGTGTTTCCCAGGTCCATAGTTGATGTTTTGTATTTGGTCTCATTTGTATTGCAAACACGGACTTGTAGGTAAAGAGTGGAAATCTCACTAGAAATTTCAGAAATTTCAGTCCTGTGCATGGTAAACATGCTTGTTCATGAAATAGATTTATAGATAGATAGCTGGATGGATTAATGGATGGATTGATTGATAAATTATATAGTTATGTATATAGTTGATATAGTTGATTTATCTTAAACTTTATATATATATATTATTATCAGCACATAAGTAAAATAAAAAGTATATAAAAAGTAATTTACATTACACATAAAATATAGCAAGAGAATAAATATATAGATATATAGTTATAAATGCACATAAGTATTAGGGGTTCACAAAACCCACAGTTCGGTTCGTATCACGGTTTTAGGGTCACAGTATTTGGTTCTGTACGGTTCTTGTTGTTATTTTTTCTTTTAATCTTCAACACTCCAGAAATTTCCTTCAGCATTTGATATATAGCTTATTAGCTTAATTATCCACAATTTAGGATACAGTATTAACATTTTTGTAATGTAATCATGCACTAACTGAATTTGACTTGACTTTAAGCACATTATTGGGACCATCTCCGAGTAAAAGCTAGGTGAGATTTTGATACAGCAAGAGAGAAGACATTGATGATGACATGCTTTTCGTTTATTTGGCAAAAATAAATTTGTCGGCGAGAGGGAATATTAAACCGCGGCTCGAGTACATTCATCAGCTGACAAAATCCTTCACACTCAATCACGCTGCACGGTTGCATATCTTTTGCTATAAACATCCCCAATGCTTTAGTTATGGCTATTGCCCTGTCCGACTTATCACTGAGAGGCTGCTTAAATGCTGCGGACAGTAGAAGTTGTTTCCTAACTGGCTCTCTCCTGTTTGTGCTTATCGACACATTGGCGTGATGTCTTCTCAAATGAACTGTCCTATTAGAAGTGTTGCCATTAGCATATTGAATGCATTTTGCACAATGCTTGCACACAGTCGCAGTTCTATCTACTGTTTTATTTCCGTTGTCATCGTAAGTAACATGAAATCCAAAATGTTCCCACACACCGGATTTGAACGACACGGGCGCATCCGCCAACTCCGGGCAGCCTTCATTATCTCCTCCACTTGCCATTTCTGCAGCACTCCTTACTCAAATTTTACTGTCTATATGTATGTTCGCGCGAAACTGTCTGAGGCGAAACTGAGCACGGGGCTACATTGCGCATGCATCGAACCGTGCGACGCACACACGAACCGAACCGAGACAAGCAAGGGTGTTATTCCATGTACCGTGCCACCCCTAATAAGTATATAAATAAGAAACAGATAAGGTGTACAGACACATTGAGGGTGTAATGTGTAGTGCAGTGTAGTGTTTAATAGTAGAACAGTGAATGACATTGAAGTGGCAGTGTTAATTATCGGGAGTTGACTGGACTGTTTTTTTTTTAAATAAGGAAGTGAAATGGGAAAAAAAATGTGCTGTTGAGGACAGTCAGCAGTTGCTGTGAGAAATAAAACACGTTGTAATTTAGATTTATTTAGGATATATCATTAATTATTCAAAAAGAGCTTTACTCAGTTAAAGTGTTTTGTATCACATGTGCATGATTAGATTAAGTTTGAAGTTAATTTAGCTTTAATAACAGGAATCCTGCTGATTTAGAAGGAACGCTGTTGAGCAAACTGCACACTCCTTCAGACCAGATTCGGATTTAGAGCATGGATCCATGTGCAGATAAAAAATCCAGACAAATCTGTTTTGAAAGCACATTCTAATACTAAAAATGGAGAGGCAGGAAAAGGTCATGGCATGATCAGACAGTAGATAATCTTGAGTAGTCTAATACTTGAGGCAAAAGGTCTAAGCACAGCAAATTTACTCAACTCAGAAATGGTCAAATTGTGATAAACCTATTTATATAGAGTTGAGGCCAAAAAAACAGTGCCCTTAAAAAGTTTGCAAGCAGGTAATCTTTTAAAGTTTTTAAGATACATATGCATGTTTTTTTTGTTTTGTTTGTATACAAACTGGGTAAATCTAAAGTATGAAAATGTGCTTTCATGAAACAAATCTAAAAATGTACAGATGTTCAACTTTATTGTCTTTTTAAATTTCTTTCTTGTGATCCAGTTCATCCCAGAGCAGGGTTTAGGTGCGGTGAATGGGCAGGTCATTCCATGATGGATAACACTCCAGATGACGTTTGTAAGTTAACGTTTACAGAGCTTGGACGTTTGCTTCAGCTCATTGTCTTGTTGTATGGTGAAGGCGGTTTCAATGAGTCACAGTCCAGATGAAATTGCATGGTGTATGGAATTGGTGCCATGTTAGTTCAGTATTCCTTTCACTCGGAATAAGTCCTTAACCTTCCCTGCTTCAAAACAATCCTAAACTATTAAGCTTCCACTTCCATGTTTGACTGTCGCATGTTCTCTCCTGTTCTCCGTCTTACAAACATTCTTCTGTTAGAGCCAGAAATGTTCAATTTGGACTCCTGAACTTTCTTCTAAACACTGACTGACTAATTTTGTGTGATTTTTGCTTTTCACCTGATTTGTTGCACATAAAAAAGAATCATGCATGTGTCTTATAAACTTTTAATTGACTTGGGTTTCCAAACTTTTGAAAGGCACTGTTTATAAAACTAGGCTAAAGATATTTAGTCACAGTTTTCTCAATTCCACTCATTTCACGTCGGCCAAAAAAATTATGAAACGACGATTCGAGACATTGATTTCAGCTTTAAACATTTATTTCAGTAATTGAAAAGTTTACATACACCAAGTTGGCTTTTACTTTTAATGTTTTCAAGTATTTCAAGTCCAAGCATATTAAATGTGTAAATTTAAAGTAGACATTTGGCCTGGGATATACTCAGTGTACATTCCAATAGAAACACCTGCACATCTTATCACTTAATAATGCAAAATAGCATGAGGATTTAGGTCAAGAGCTTCAATTAATGTTGGCATCAAACATCAGATTTAAGAAAACGTGATCTCTCTAACTTATTTGTGGTATGGATGTATATACCAGATGGTTTGATGAGTATTTAAGAAATGTTTTTTATTCTCCAAAATGTATACAGAATGGTGTTAAAAACAACACTGCGTGATTGACAAGTCTGTAAGAGGAAGTTCCTTGTTCATAAGGGAGGTTAGAAAAGAATAGGCAGATTGAGTCAAGCTGCCAGGAAAGATATAGTAATAATCACTCTTTCCAATAGTGTTGATCTGAAAAATACCTCAGGATGCACAACACATTGAACTTTAAAGAGAATGGACTAAAACAGCAAAAGACTATGTTGGTTTCCTCTCCTGTCAGTCAAGAATAAGAATCTAAGGCTGTCATGGGCACAGGTTTATCAACCAAGATCATGGCCTTTTTTCAGATGTCTAGTTCTTGTAGCATCTGATGCCAAGTACATGCTGTGATCAAATTCACAACAAACACACTTTTTCCCTATTCTGATTTTGAATGTTCTACTACATGACTGAATGACTGGATATTTGGATGAATATACAGGTGTGTGTATAATGTGGATAATGAATGTATATTAAATAATTAAAACCGTGTTTCTCCTCACAGTAATAGCGCAGTTACTAGCACACGACTTTTTTTATTGCAAGTCATAATTAATTTTTAAGGGACCTAAAAAAGGACAAAAGACGTTTTTTAAGTTTCACAGTCGACATTTGATACTTTTCTAAATGTGTCCTCCGTGTAGGTGTCCTACTTTATTAGCTGTCTGAATCTGTCTGCGGTGTCTATTCAGAAAATGGCATTCACACAAAACATTTTCCTTTTCTCATTATTCTCATATACTGATCGCGGTGACCGCTTGGCTCTCAGTCTGGCCAGTTGCCCTTCATGCTGGAGAAGGACAATAAAAATGAGATTTGGAGGCCTCACGTTGCCCTTTATCAGCGCTGGGTGGCTCGCCGCAGGCAAACGGGACACAGCCCAGTGAAAGATGCCATATCCCTTCGTCTGCTGAGAAGACACTAACCGTGCTTTTATATGAGTATTGATTGCTTGGCCCTTTTCTTTTTGAAAAAGCCACTTTTTTGTTATCTCTTTCAGCTACTTATTAAAGTGGAAATTGAGTTATAATTTTGATAGATTTTTCTAGCATGTTTGGGTCCATCGTCCCCTCCCTACCTTTTTTTTTTATCCCTTTCACCTCTTTAATACCTCTGCCTGCCACTCTGTCAGTCTTTGTTTATGTGAGCTATTATATTGTGTCTATCGACCTGACTTTTTAGCTAATTAAAATCTTTCCCAGTCAGCCAATTGTTCACTAGGCTGGGTATAATTCAATTATGGCAAAAGAACAGTTTAGATATTTTTACATGGTCATTAAGAAGTGGAAAAAAAAAACCCAATTATTTTATTTGTAAATTTTACTAGCTTGATTAAAAAAAAGAGATTAAGCCTAAAATGTTCCATTCTTTGGAGAGGTTTTACATGTTTAACATGTTAATGCAAGCAAGAGCAATGCAAACAAATATGAATGATTTACTTTAAGTGTATTCATTACAATACTTTAGTTCACCAAAAGAAATTCGCCTCTAAACATGTAAATATAATGAAAGATCAGAATTTCAGATTTCATATCACCTCATATTTACCCTTTGAGTGCAAACCCTAAATACTTTAGTGTATAAAGTAATAATTAGAAAGAAAGAAAGAAAGAAAGAAAGAAAGAAAGATTGACCTTGTTGTTCCAGCACTTTCAGAAAAAAATATATATAAAAAGCTTTAGCTGTAATTATCCCATTAATTATCATGTGGGTCACTTTAACAATAAGGCTTCCATGTAAATTTTTTGGCAGCTTGTAAAAAAGCACTTGATTCAGCACATCTTTCTGATTGCATTTATTGATTAATATTGTATACCAACAGCATTTGTGCACATTAAAGAATGACGTAATGAAATTTCAATTATTACAGATTTGATTCTCTAATTTCAATCGTTGAATTTAATCATGGAAATGTTTTTTGTCCTGTGATGGGTTTACCTGTAAAAAAAAAAGAAAGAAATAATTGCTCACTGTCTAAAGTATGAGCTGGTGATCATTTATTATATTTAAAAGCTCAGTTAAAACACCTGTAGTTCATCATTATATTCATGAACAATTTAGCCTTAAGATAAGCAAGACTCCATTTAAAATCTGTCTTGTCCTAAAAGGAAAACTCTTTTTATGAGCGCTTCTTGTGCCCTGGGCCTCCTCATCATCCAACTTCAGTACTCACTAATAACTCTGGTGACTGTGAATGAGAAATTCTATATTTCTAACTATTCCAGCAACATTCCAAAATCAAGTGGAGTTTATTAGCAACAGGGGACAAAATCTGCAACCCCAATTTCCAAAAAGTTGGGACACTGTTTAAAATTTAAATTAATCCACATTCTATTCACAATAAAACAACAAAAAAACATGCCAAATGTTTAAACTGAGAATATATACCATTTAAAAAAAAAAAGAAAAAAAATCGTTTGATCATTTGATGGCTTCAACGGGTCTCAAAAAAGTTGGGACAGGGCCATGCTAACCACTGTGTAGTATCGAGTCTTCTGTCTGTATACATCTGGGAACTTAGGAGACCAGTTGCTAAAGTTTTGGAAGAGAAATGTTTGTCCCATATGTGTCTGAAACAAGATTTTAGTTGCTCAACAGTTCTGGGTGTCCTTTGTTGTATTTTTTGTTTTACAATGCGCCAAATGTTTTCGAATGGTGATAAGTCTAGACTGCAGGCAGGCCAGTTCAGCAATCGGACTCTTCTACTACAAAGTCATGCTATTATAATAATGCAGTATGCAGTTAGCATTGTCTTGCTCAGATATGGAAGGCCTTCCCTGAAGAAATATGTCGTCTGGATGGAAGCATTTGTTGCTTTAAAACCTGTATCTACCTTTCAGTATTGATGAAGCATTTCTAATTGTGCAAGCTGCCCATTCCACAGACACTAATGTACCACCATACCATCAGAGATTAGGCTTTTTGAACTGAGTGCTGATAACAAGCCAGATGGTCCCTCTCCTCTTTAGTCTCGAGGATGTGGTGTCCATGGTTTCCAAAAGGAATTAAAAAATGTTATTTATCTGAACACAGAAAGGTTTTACAATTTGCCTCAGTAGATTTTAAATGAGCTCTGGCCCAGAGAGGATGGCAGTGTTTCTAGAAGAATGTTGACGCATTCTTCTTTGCATGATAAAGATTTAACCTGCATTGCAGTGGATGACACTGCAGAGTGTCTTCACGGACAATGATTTCTGGAAGTGTTAATGAGCCCATGCAGTGATTTCCATTACAGAATCATGACTGTTTTAAATGCACTGAGGGCCCGAAGATCACAGCATCCAATATTGATTTTCACCCTTGTCCCTTGTGCACAGATATTTCTCCAGATTCTTTAAAGGTTTTGATGATGTTATGTACTGTAAATAATGAGATCATGAACTGTTTACAGTTTGTTGAGGAACATTATTCTGAAATTGTTCCACAATTTGTAGATACAGTCTTTCACAGATTAGTGAAGCTCTGCCCATCTTTACTTCTGAGAGACTTTTCATCTCTAAGATATACTATTTATACCCGATCATCTTACTGAACTGTTGTCAATTAACCTCATTAGCTGCAAAATGTATCTCCAACTGTTTGTTTATGAGATTTGCAAATCATTGCTTTTACATTTTATACAATGAGTTTGTATAATATTTTCGACAAGCCCATACTGTATGGGCGTGACTGGGAAGGTGTCCACATACTTGATAGTAGAGATAAAATTTTACTATATTAATTTAGTAATAATTTATTTAATTATACATATTAATTGAATTAATATTGAGAGATTTAAATGACTTCACCAATATTCTATTGCCAAACATATTGCAAACACTTAACCAGTCACAGCCATATTGTATGTGCTTACATCTTATTATAGATTTCCACCCCTGTTGCTGTTATAATAACCTCTACTAGATTTTGGAATGTTGCTGCAATAGCTGGGATTGGAGAACTGCCCATTTATAGCTGCCCATTTAAGAGGTTTAGTGAGGTTGAGCACTTCAGTTGGATGATGAAGACTTTGGATTGGGGGCACATTAAGTGTTTCAATTCATCCCAAGGGTGTTCTTGAGGTCAGATGTTCTTCCATGCCAACCTTGGCACATCATGCCTATCCATATATCTAGTGCTCTAAAACACACATTGTCCTTGCATTAGACTGTCAGGGGTAATGCTTTTTATTTGAGCAGATTTAGCACAAGTAGGCAATCTCAAGATCAAGGATGATATTGTGCATAACTGGGACACTTCTTTGTTTTAGCTGAACCCCACCTCGTATGTCCAAGTCCACGGTGTATAGTTCTAAACTCTAAATATACCCACGCAAACTAAACGAGTAACCCGCCTCCATGCTTTGTCTCACAGTGTTTTCTTCCCTGCCTTTGTCCTTCTACATATGGGGTCTTGTTCCCTTGGAGGCACTAGTGAATCAACATGTCTCATGCCCAGAGTTTAAGCTCTATTCATGCTTGAGAGGCTTCAAGGAGTAACAGTTCATTTGGGAGGGAAATGGGAGTCGAATATGGCATCATTCAGATGTGACCTACACTTAACCTGTCATGCTGTGAGCTGGTTATGGGAATGGATCATTGACTATGATGGAAATCCAGCAATGCAGCAGTAGATTTCTGAGTGGGGGTGACTGTGAGTTTGTGTAAGTCTTTCACTTCTAAGCTTTACTAACAGGAAATACTTACTGGAAAAGGAAGAGAAGACGATCGTGTGATTTGTTCACAGTTTGTTCCATTTACATTTAAGAAAACTTTAAGGAACACTTTTGTAATACCGGTAGGACCTTCTTTTACCTCTGATAATGGCTTCAGGTTTTGATGGCATGGATTTTAGGAGATGTTAGTAAAATTTCTTTAAAGCATTGGTCCACATTGACATGAATGAATTCAATTTATTCAATATAATTTATTCCACGAACTTTGTCCTTAAGCAACGTTGCAGAAATAAATAGATTACAAATATCAATTTTAAATGTAGAGATTAATCTTTAAATTTCCCCCTAAGTATTTCTTCTATTCTATTCTATTCTTCTATTCTTCTAATGAGCAAGCCAGTGGTGACAGTGGCTCCCTGAGAGAGTATGAGAAAAAAATCTTAAGAGGAACCAGACTCAAAAGGGAACCCATCCTCATCTGGGTTTCTCAGATTGTCTCTAAATTAAAGTTTTATTATTAAGATTGACAGCTGTTCACTACTGGAGACTCAACTGTTCATGGTGAATATAGTCCAAAGCCATCATAGCAGACTGTATATATTAATTACAGTCCAAATCCATCTTCATTGTTCAAATTGAATCCTCCACAGGAACCTCATGGATCGTTGGTGTTCTTAAGGAACATCATTGATCTTTAGTGTATTCTAAAGGAACATCATTTATTTTTAGAGTGTTCTAAAGGAGCCTTATGGATTTTTAGATTATTCTAAAGGAACCTGCTCAATCGTTCGATTGTTCTAATGGAACCTAATGGATTTTTAAAGTGTTCTAAAGGAATCTCATGGTTCTTTAGAGTCTCCCATTGAAAAGAAAATCCATCCTGAGGCAGGGCATCAAGATGAATTAGGCAGGTCAGGAAACAAAAAATGTTGTTAATTTTTTTGCTGCGAATCTTCTATTATATAATAGTAATTGTCCTTTTCATGTTATTAGTTTTAGTCTACATTTATGAAATTATTGTTTATATTAATTATGCTTTATTCCATGCTGCATCTTCATGTTGGTATAGCTTTTAGAAGATTTGAAGGGTAAATTGTGATCATGAAGTAGTGCACATGCTCTAAATCAAGCGATTTAATTGTTTGATTGTTATAACTGGGCCCAAGGTATGCCAAGAAATATGTCCCCACACCATTACACAACCTCCAAGAAGCCTAGACTGACACAAGGCAGGTTATGTCCATGGATTCATGCTGTTGGTTCTAAATGCTGACTTTACAGTATGTTTGCCTCAGCAGGAATCCTGATTCATCAGACCAGATGTTTGTTTTTTTTCCATTCTAAGAAAACTCTTGAGCATGAAAGACTATTGAGCATAAAAGTCCCAGATCAGCAGAAACACTCAAACCAGCCAGTTTGGTACCAAAAATCCTACAGATCACAAGATCAGATTTTTTGCCCTATTCTGGTGGTTAATATGAACATTCCACAAAATTCCTGGCCTACATCTGTATTATTTCACGCATTCCTTTGCTGCCACAGGATTGGCCAGTGGTGGACCGTAACGAAGTAAATGTAATTCGTTACTGTACTTAAGTAGCTTTTTCACGTATCTGTACTTTACTGAAGTATTTCCATTTGGGGAGACTTTTACTTTAACTTCAGTACATTTTAAAGTCAAATATCGTACTTTTTATTCAACTACATTTTGTGAAATCAGTCGTTCTTTTTTATTTACGAGTGGATAAAAACGTAACTGGTCAAGCTGGTACCTGAACCTCACATCATATTAATATATAATACAAAACGAATTTTACATTTTGTTACCTTATTAATGTGTCCATGATGAACAACCACCATATAGAACACAAGCAAAGAAAATATGATGATGATCAGGTGATCAGGAATGTGTCTGTTGTCAGTCATGTTTACATCGCTGACTCCTTCTGTCTCATCCACGTAAACTCCAGACTTCTTGTTGCCTTCTGCCTTGCTTGTTAGCGTTGTAAACTAGCCTCCGTCTGTGGTGTGTGATAACTAGAAAAATCTACTTAAGTACAGCAATGAAGTATTTGTACTTCATTACTTCCCACCTCTACAGTGTGGAGCACGTGCTCTGTTTTGAACTTGTTTTGATTGGCGCTTGGTGGTGTCTACTTAACACCAACATACAGTTCAACATCAGTTCAACAGCAATCAGAACATTTTGAGAGGAATAAATGATGGAAGAAACTCCCACTCTTACTTTCAACAAAACCCTTGGCTTTATTTGTAGTTGGAAAGAAGGTTTTGGGCTCATGATAATTTGACAAGCTATCAATCAATCTATTCTATTAATAGATCAGTGTGCTAAGAGTAACATTAGTCTTTTCACTTGTATTGTTTTTGTCTTGTCTGTTTTGTCTTGTCTTGTAGCAAGCTGAATGTATAGTGTTATTTATGTATGTATTTTGAGAGTCACTAACAGCTGGAACCAAATTCCTTGTGTGTGTCAACATACTTGGCCAATAAACCTGAATTCTGATTTACATACATTTTGATTAAGTAAAAGTCTTTAAATGTTTAATTTTTAGGCAGATATAGGCATAATAAATCTTTTTTCTTTTTTATTCTTACAGTAAGTACATTTAAAGACAAATACTTTTGTTTTTTTACTCAAGTAAAAGTTACTTTTACAGAAATAATATTTTACCTATTGTATCTCTACTTTAGCTCAAGTACTTTGTCCACCACTGTGATTGGCTGATTAGATAACTGCATGAATTAGCAGATGTACAGAAATTCCTAATAAAGTGCCCATTGATTATAGAATCCATTATATGCTTGACCTTATATGGACAGAACTTGTCCTTCAGGTTTCATAGCTAAGAGCACTGTGTTGAGATGCTCCTCAGGTAGTTTTTATTACGACAGGTTTATGCTAAGCAAATTTCAGACGGGCTCACTTTGGCCATGATCTGTCACCTACAGCCAGATTATAGAAATGGAAATATGGTTTGAGAGCAAGTGCTGCGTCTGCAGAGTGTATTTTAGTTGTTTTGTTTGGGCTGAGGAAAATTGCTCAGATGACACATCTCGGGAGGAGTTAGTATGCTCTTGCGTTTCTCTCTCTCTCTCTCTCTCTCTCTCTCTCTCTCTCTCTCTCTCT
>JAAIIK010000042.1:3706022-3717865 GCA_014706435.1 Silurus glanis | reverse complement strand
AGAAAGAAAGAAAGAAAGAAAGAAAGAAAGAATTTTCCTGGATCAGTGCGCTGCCTGGTAAGTAATCAGTAATAGGACACACTAGCCACTTACTACTGCATTAGCATCCATCCATTTTATACTTGTAAAAAAGTCCCAGTTTGACTTGAACACCACTTGTATTAATCACGTTTGATCATGCTCATTTTTACAGTAACAGATTTTACAGTGGATTATATGAGGTGATATAAAAAAGTGTTGGGACTAGCTCTTTGTACAAGATAGTACTTAATTTATCTAGATTTACACACTATCACCTTCAAATATTCCCCTTTGCACAGCAATACAGTGCGCCCAGTGTTCCTGCCACTTCTGGAATGTGTCCTAAAAGTCTTTCTTTCTTTTCGAAAGCGCATCAAGCACCTTCATGCTGGCTCTCCGCTACGGTGTCAAAAACGGCGACCTTTGAGCTGGATCTTCAAATTCAGGAAGAGGGCGAAGTCCGCAGGAGCCAAATCTGGCGAGTAGGGTGGGTGCGAAAGTGAGACCATATGCATTGTTCTCTGACGATCGTCGTGCACAAGTTGTTTCGACTTTTTAATGGGTCGAGCTCGTTGAAGGTCTTCCTGATCTCTCGTCGTCTTCCGCTCTCGAAACACCGCGATCGGCTCGTTGCAGCATCACTGTATGTCAAATGTCTCTGCGGCAGATTTGCCCGGTTTCACGCAGATTTTGTTCTCACATGATGGAGCCGCAGACGTGGTAACGCACGTGGTCAGGATAGCACCAGTTAGCACAATTCGTTTCGAAACTTCTTGATACCACCTCGTATTTGTTCACAATAGGCTTTCCACACTTTTTAGACAAATTCAAACCTGAGCCATTCCTTGATTGGTTAATCCTTTACTTGATCATTTCTTTGTACCATTTTTACTGCCAATTGATATCTAGTGCATTCTGTGTGTCTTATCCAGGTATTGGGCTCACAATCAGCCTTGTTGCTTTTTCTCCCTTTGTTTTTTGATCTCTTGATCATGACCATTGAACGACTTTGGATTTTCCTCATGCTGCAGTTTGTTTCCTGAGCTTGAGCGTGCGCCTTCTCAGTGGAAACCTTATTTTGTGTGTGCATAAATGTGTCTATGCATATTCCTGGCTGAAGTTTTTGACTACTGTGTGCTCTAATCCCTAGGGTTTCTCTCTCTCTCTCTTTCTTTCTTTCTCTCTCTCTCTCTCTCTCTCTCTCTCTCTCTCTCTCTCTCTCTCTCTCTTTCCTGTCTCTGAGCTTCTGGAGGATTTAATTGTATAAAATCTGAGTCTCTATAAAACCTGCCACTTCCTTACCTCTCTGCCTGCTTCAAAGTGTGCTGACAGCATTGTGTGATTTTCTAGTAGTCAGTAGTGCTGTGTATGTGCGTATGCATGCTTGTGCGTGCGTGCATGTGTGTGTATGAGATAAACTCAGGTGCTGATGGCCATGACCATTAGTGTTCCCGAAATGCAGCCAGTTGTCACATGATGGCGGTGCGTATGAGTCTGGAAGCAAAGGGGAATGAGATTAATGGAGGTGATTTGTCAAAAGCCTGACCTTGTCCACACTGACCACTGCCTTTATCACGACTGGAGCTGAAGAGGCAAAACTGTTACAGGACCTGCAAGACGAATTCCAGTTGTAAATAAGCCCACAGGAGCTTGTTTATGAGTGTCACTCCATGGTTTTATTGTCTTGTCTATGTCTTTAAATTCGCAGCATGCTACGAAGCTCAGGAATGCTTGCCTATGGAACTCGTGACTTGATCCGATAGCGATTTCCCTTCGTTTTTTTATCGTTTTTATCTGGCCATCCGCTCCATCTGCAAGCAGCGGAAGCCCCTTTCTTGCTGCACATGAGATTTTAATCAGGCTGCTGCACATCCGGGGCTCTTTAAATAAGCTCGCTCTGACTGGGGGATTATTAACTGGCCCATTGGGTTTCTTTCTATCCACTCTCTCTTTCTACATCTCGCTTTCTCTCTCTTCTTCCAAATAGCACAGCCCTGAAATACTGTAGCTTGAAATATCCCACACCCAGATCACTCTATTAAAATAGGGATAGTAAGATTCACGGATTTGCATCAGTGCATCAACATAAACGTTAATGATGTGATGCATCAATTTTAAAAAAGTGGCCATCAGATACGAATTGGCATTTGTATCACGGTGCATTGTTTAAAAAAAAATATGTGCATCAGTAAAAACCGATTTATAAATATATAATTAGTAGTCGATGCGCTATACTTTTATTATTTAGTGACCAATAATTTGAGACTGCATCTTCCTGGAGACAGAACAGGAAAAGAACATCTAGTTTTATTTCATCTTTTTCTTTTTTGCACTATAACAAAAGGCCTGTTTGTGAAAGGGTCATGTGTAAGTCAGAAAGCACTTAAGTAAATTGATGATTTGCTTTCTGTCTGAACCAAAAAACAAAAAAATGTAATTGTATAGCATCATATTTTTTCTATTACATTGTATTCATCGTTTTGTGTTGAATTGAATCGAAATCAGATCGCACTGCATCATAATCGTGGTGAATCCTATCGCATGGCATCGGTAGCTGCTTCATATGTATCTTTGTAGAGTATCATTGTCTATGCATTGAGATGCAAATTGCATCAGCCTCGGTTAAGGAGATGCACGTCCCTATTTTAGACAGAAGTCACTACATACAGTATATCAGTTTGAAGCAGGCTAATTTGACACTTTATTATCATATAATATAATGTGCGAGATTGATTTGGTGTCAGCATCCTGAGGCAATACTGCCATACATTTAATTTAGCTCCTTCTCATTGATATCCCAGATGAACTTAGTTAGCAGTTAAGATCAGCAACCTGTTTCTAAGCAGATACGCATCGAACTAGGCTTCACTTTTATCAACAGGTAAGCACCTGCTCTGCTTATCACATCTTAGAAGTCGTCAGATTTATTTATTTATTTTTTTTTTTTACTCTTTGAAGGCTAATTTTACATCCTGAAAAAAAAAAGAACAGCTGCCTTTTTTTCCCCTCTTGCAGGTTAAGAATTAAAATAGCATTCATGTACAAAGTAGTGGAACATCATTTCAAGAAGATTGGCAGGCTTGCTTTTCTATCAGCAAATGAAATGTTTGGCTCGTGCTCCAGCATTTCTCTGTTCCAGCCTGATTTTTTTTTTAGGGGGAAATTATTAAACAGGGCTGGGAAACAGTTTGATGAAAGAAAAAGCGGTGCATAGATGGCATGCCTTTCATTTCTTATTCATACTCTTTATTAGAAATGTCAGGGGTGCTGCTAGGGGAGGCTGAGGGTATTGATTGTCTACATAATTGCACATTCTTTAAGTACTTTTTGATTGGGCTTTCAAATGCAAATTCAGGCACATTGTCTTGGCAGGGAAAAAAAAACAGCACAATCAGGCCTTGATGTAGAACGATAATGGTGATAGGAACCGAGCGTGGCATAACCGAAATGCTTCAAAATGCAGAAAAAGGGAGATGTGGGCGAGGTTACATCGGCAAAGCCTTGTCAGAGCTGTGTTGGCAGGTTCGAACCCTACTATATTAACGTTTTTGGCCTTTGTGTAAGGCCTATCATACTCTATAAGGGAGGAGGCAGCTGATAATAGAGACTGGATTATGAACCTCCTACAGTTTGGCAGTGCCACTGTGAATCTGGTGCAAAGACCACAGTAAGGTAGGCTACTAATTGGCACTACAAAGAATGGTGTGGTTTTTTTTTGTGTGTGCATAAAATTATTTTGTGTATAATTATTGTGTGTTTTAGGGGTGTCCCCGACTAAGCATTTACATAGTTGAATTAGAATTGTAAAGTCTTGCCCATATTCGACTGATAGTCGAATCAAAGTGTGTGTGTGTCGGGCAGGGGGCTGGACGAACACATAAAAAATAAAACTAATTAAATTAGAACAGTATATACCTTTACCAGAGACTGTTCAATATTCAAATCCCTGCCACCAAGATGCTCCTGTGACGTCTGTCACCGATTCATGGAAAGTGAAACTTTAATCTGTCACGGGGGGGGTTGATCAATTCACACCCAATAACAATATTTAATAAAAGCTTCTTTCTTTTCACATTTTTATTTACAGCATTATCATAATAGGCTATATATTAAATTATTGTGAGAAAACCGGTAGTTCTGTGTAAAATCAGTCATTGAGCACCCCCATATAAACAAAATGGCACGATCCTCTTTTCATAACACCTCTGCGAAGATTCGACTGTAAGATTTATAGTAAAATCAGGCTCCTCCTATTGAAGCATCGAATCTTTCAATTCAATTCATTTTTATTTGTATAGCGCTTTTAACAATGAACATTGTCTCAAAGCAGCTTTACACAGATAATGTGGTGATTAAAAGTGAGTATGTTCTTTATAAGTAAGTTTGTCTCTGATGAGCAAGCCGGTGGCAACTGTGGCAAGGAAAAACTCCCCGAGATGGCATAAGGAAGAAACCTTGAGAGGAACCAGACTCAAGAGGGAACCCATCCTCATCTGGGTTGCACTGAATGTCCATTTGTAGCAGATATACAATGTTGCGGGGTACAGTGATGATGATCAGAAGCGAAAAGTAGTCCTGAGTCAGTGTAGGAGACTGTTGACATTAACTACAGTCCAATCCATCCTCAAAGCGCCCGTTCTTACTCCGGAATTTCATGGAACCACCCAAGGTGTTGATGAGAAACCGTCCCAATCTTTGACTGTTCGGGGTCACCCTATGTGTTAATTTAGTATGCAAATGATTAGGAACACTTTCTAATCTGCTGGTGAACTGGCAGCAGTACAGTGTATAAAAGCATGCAGATAAAGGCTTCAGATAATATTAACTTCATCTATCAGAATGTGGGAACAATTAAGCTTAATGACCATAGAATGATTGTTGGAATCAGACTACCACTTTTTACAATCAAGGCGAGCTGAAAAGAATCTCAGAATAGACATCAGAGCCCAAGGTTACAACAGCAGAAGGCCACATTGAGTTGTCTCTCCAGCCTGAAACATGAATCATGAGGCTTGAGCTGGCAGCAGCACATCGAAACTGAGCAGTCGAAGATTAAAAAAGGATAGATTTCTTTTTCTTTTTTTTTTTAACTGTCCGGTTTTAAGAGGATATCAGACAAGTACAGAGCAAAAATTCAAGTTACCAAATGAGACTCCACTTGTCTGGCTCTTCTGCACTGTCCCCTAGCATGGTAGTCCTGGCACATATGACAGCTCTCATAAATAAGCCATATTGTGGCACAGTGGAATAAAGATTGTGGAGTGAATAGAGGTTTCAGCATGACTGTATTTTTTTTCACGACTGCTTTGACTCATCAAAGACTCGCTGCCAAGCAAAGTGTCTCGCAGCTTCCTCTGGCTAATATACTGATTACCGTATTTTAAATGCGTACAGCACTATTTTGCAGTACGCTCCACGTTCTACAGTCGCCCCAAAATCCTCATGATGTACAGTTATGTTCAAAATAATAGCAGTACAATGTGACTAACCAGATTAATCCAGGTTTTTAGTATATTTTTTATTGCTACGTGACAAACAAGTTACCAGTAGGTGCAGTAGATTCTCAGAAAACAAACAAGACCCATCATTCATGATAGGCTGTGCAATTGGGCAATTAGTTGAAAGGGGTGTGTTCAAAAAAATAGCAGTGTATGCCGTTGACTGTACAAACTCAAAACTATTTTGTACAAACATTTTTATTTCTAGGATTTAGCAATCCTGTGAATCACTAAACTAATATTTAGTTGTATGACCACAGTTTTTTAAAACTGCTTCACATCTGTGTGGCATGGAGTCAACCAACTTGTGGCACCTCTCAGCTGTTATTCCTCTCCATGATTCTTTAACAACATTCCACAATTCATTTACATTTCTTGGTTTTGCTTCAGAAACAGCATTTTTGATATCACCCCACAAGTTCTCGATTGGATTAAGGTCTGGGGATTGGGCTGGCCACTCCATAACATTAATTTTGTTGGTTTGGAACCAAGACTTTGCTCGTTTACTAGTGTGTTTGGGGTCATTGTCTTGTTGAAACAACCATTTCAAGGGCATGTCCTCTTCAGCATAAGGCAACATGACATATGCAAACTGATCCATGATCCCTGGTATGCGATAAATAGGCCCAACACCATAGTAGGAGAAACATGCCCATATCATGATGCTTGCACCACCATGCTTCACTGTCTTCACTGTGTAGTGTGGCTTGAATTCAGAGTTTGGGGGTCTCAAACTCTGAGAGTGGACTCTCATCAGTCCACAAAATGTTCCTCCATTTCTCTTTAGGCCAGTTGATGTGTTCTTTGGCAAATTGTAACCTCTTCTGCACATGCCTTTTTTTTAACAGAGGGACTTTGCGGGGGATTCTTGAAAATAGATTAGCTTCACACAGACGACTTCTAACTGTCACAGTACTTACAGGTAACTCCAGACTGTCTTTGATCATCCTGGAGCTGATCATTGGCTGAGCCTTTGCCATTCTGGTGATTCTTCGATCCATTTTGATGGTTGTCTTCCGTTTTCTTCCACGTCGCTCTGGTTTTGCTCTCCATTTTAAGGCATTGGAGATCATTTTAGCTGAACAGCCTATAATTTTTTGCACCTCTTTATAGGTTTTCCCCTCTCCAATCAACTTTTTAATCAAAGTACGCTGTTCTTCTGAACAATGTCTTGAACGACCCATTTTCCTCAGGCTTTCAAATGCATGTTCAACAAGTGCTGGCTTCATCCTTAAATAGGGGCCACCTGATTCACACCTGTTTTTTCACAAAATTGATGACCTCAGTGATTGAATGCCACACTGCTATTTTTTTTGAACACACCCCTTTCAACTAATTGCCCAATTGCACAGCCTTACGAGCGTGCATATCATGAATGATGGGTCTTGTTTGTTTTCTGAGAATCTACTGCACCTACTGGTAACTTGTTTGTCACGTAGCAATAAAAAATATACTAAAAACCTGGATTATTCTGGTTAGTCACATTGTACTGCTATTATTTTGAACATAACTGTATGACGAATGTTACTTTGTGTGAAATGCTATTTTCACTTTTGGGGTTTTAAGTGTTCACAAAATGTTATATGGCCAGAGACTCCTGTAGGGGAGTTGCAGCACAGCCACCCCGGGTTGAATTAGATTTAGATGCTCTCAAGACCTGCTGTTTTCATTTCCGAACCCATTTCATAAACATTATTCAAACAGCTGGGCCAGCCAGCAGGAGGCACTATACATCCCACCTCCTCCCTGCCAGCAAAGCTGCGCTTGGTAATTTAGCGAAAAGATGCAGCTAAATGAGCACAATCAAGCCATGCACTTCATTATGTTCAGTTTCTGACTCTGTGTGTGTGTGTGTGTGTGTGTGTGTGTGTGTTCGTGTCCATTGCTGCAGCTTTAAAGTTTAACTTGCTCCATAAAAGGTAACTTTTCTGAAGACCCCCCCCCCCCCCCCCAGTACAGCTTTTCTCATGGTGGAATTGGAGGAGGGTGTAGAACAGATCGTGATCAGTGAGGCAGGAGTACTTTGTCATAAGAAGTTCTGCTGTTTACCAGTGCAACTTGGCGGACATTTTGTCTTCGCTTGCCGTGGCAGATGGCAGATCCTCTTGGCATGCTGAAAGTGATGAATTAACTCTGCTGTCTTTTTCTGCGTTCTTTTTTCCCCCCGACTTCATTCTTTGGTCCCATTACAGCAGACTATGGCAGGGGGGGATATGACGAGATAAAATCAATATTGTAATTGTAATAAATCATATCGCCGCTCTCATTTGTGTTCTGCTGCCTATTACTTGCAGTAACAAATAGCAAATTGTACATATGAATAGTCCCCGAGTTACGATGGTTCGACTATGATTTTTCGATCTTACGATGACGAGAGCGATACGACAAAATTTTACATTTGTAAATGTTACTGTTACAAATTTGGAAGCACACAATTGCATAGGAAACCTGTTCCTGCAATGCCCCTATACACGAAGCCAACTTCTTGAAGATCTCCTGCTATTGATCTCTGACCTCAACCCTATTGAACACCTTTGGGATGAATGTGAATGCTGACTGCACCCCAGGCCTCCTCACCTCACCTACATCAGTACCTGACTTTACTAACACCCTGCTGAATGGGCATAAATCATTACAATCACTCTTCTAGGAACATCTTTCCCTTTTTTTACATCTTTTCCAATTGAAACATTACACTTGATTTAGGAGTTAAGGGGGAAATAAAATGTATTAAAATCAGTATGAGGTGATGCCAGCTTATACTATAGCTCTGAGGAAGAAATTTCTCATTCATTGATATTCTGTAACTACTTGGTCCTGGAGAGGGCTGCAGTGGATCCCAAGCCTCTTTCAGAAATCCAGCCTGGATGGGATGCCAGTCAGTCACAGAGCATCACACATTTACACCTGGGGCATTTTAAACCTGTCAGTCCATCTTTTGAAATGTTTTTTTGTGAGATCACAAGAAAAAGAACTAAACGTGACCCTCAGGGAGGGTTACCTGAGCTGGATTTTTCATTTGCATGTGCATCCCCATAACTAAGGCCGATGTGATTCGCATCTCGACGCATAGCCAAGCATCATATGAAGCTGCTGCTGATGTGATGGAAAAAAATACGATGCTCTGCAGTTCAATATGGTACAGAGTTTTAACTTTGATTTCTTTGATTCAGACAGACGGCAAATCATCAATTAACTTTAGGTTGTTTTCCTGTTCTGTCTCCAGGAAGATGCAGCTCTACCTCTGCCATGTTAATCTGTATTCTAAGTGACTCTCAGGACACGCCTCGGTCTCCGTAGTGTTGTGATACGTCATATTCACGTAGCAGCAGCGGTGCTGAGAGAACGCGCTTGAGAAACAGTTTAGCGAGGAGAAATCAATCTACATATCAAATATTGCTCACAAATTATTGGCCACTTTCTGAATAATAAAAGCATAGCGCTAATACTAATAATTTTTATAAATAAATACGTGTTTTAATGACTCAAATATGTTCGAAACGATCTAGGGTCTTATGGTTAGCAAAACATAAACATTTGCCTATATAGTGTATGTATCCTTTAGCACAGTGGTCTCCAACCCCCGGGCCGCGGACTGGCACCAGTCTGTGTGTCAATTGTTACCGGGCCGCACAGAAAGAATACATAACTTACATTATTTCCGTTTTATTTATTATCTAATTCTGAATGATGTTTTATTTTGGAAAATGACCGGATTCTCTCTGCCACATCTGTCTATGACTCACTCTTGATGCATGTCAAGATGCTTGCCTCGGTCACATGTCTTACCTCCATCCGCTACTTTCTTAAAGGGGCTGCTCCGGCCACTAACACGTAATACATTACCGCTAAATTCAAACCCCCAAGCTAGCAAAAGGAACAAAAAACAACACAGTGGATTCACGTTTATGATTATATTTAGAAAATACCAGTTTTAATGCTGGTCGTTTTATTTTATTTAGTTGTATTTATCCGCAACTAAATATAAAAAAAATATTGTCTGACATTAAACCTGTCTGTGGCGCAAAAAAGGTTGGGGACCGCCGCTTTAGCATATCCCGAAATCTTTTGTACAATTTTCTGAACACGGTATAAGTGTTTTGATGGTTCTTTGGATCCTTGAGTCATGCTCAGGAGAAAGTCATGCTGGAAAAGTTGATCATATTGGCTGCCTGCATATACAGTGCATGAGTCGAATTTCTGGGCATTTTATGCAGATCACCAATGTGTAGTTCACACCTCCATCTGGCCAGAGAATCGAGGTGTCTCAGTAAATTCAACAGTGTCTAGACCACAACTTTAAACATAAGCTTTTTCATGTGGGTGTAAAAACAAATATTAGGCGGGTAGAATATGGCGAACTAAGAAAGCATTTTGTATCAACATTACTCAATGTTTCGGAAAAAAACACCACTCTGTGAACGCGGCAGCATTTATTCATTCCAGTCCTATTTATCTAAATACTGAATACCAGCCCCCTGTTTGTGAACCTAACTGTCTTTTTATATACACTACATGGACAAAAGTATTGGTACACCTGACTTTTCCAGTGATATGTGGTTCTTCCCAATACTGTAATCACAACATCAAAGGCACCCAATTGTATTTGTATAATATTGACTTTGAATGCAGTAGCATCGTTCAGTTCTTTTAAACCAGAAGACCTGAACTTGTTCCAGCATGACATTATAGTTTCCATGGGTTGGAGAGGAAGATCTTCTGCTATAGAGCAGCCTTGAACACCTTTTGGGATGAATGTGAAATGAACGGATGTGGCTGAATGAATCTCCACAAATCTTCACAAACACACTCCAAAATCTAGTAGAACATCTTCCCAGAAGTGTGGAGGTTATTATAAGAGCAAAAGGGAACTTCAAAATGCACATACGAATATTTGTCTATCTGTACTACCAAATGGTTTTTAAACATCTTGTAAAGGTTCTCCCTCACCTTCTGCGTTCTCAGTGGAGTAAACCGGACGCTCTGAGGGCTCATTAGGCCTCATTGTGGGTGCAGTAGTGTGTGGGATCGATAGTCTCGTGGCTGCAGTGTGCTTTAAAAACTTTCATTAAAGGACGCAATTGACTGAGTTAATTCATTGAGTTGATTGCCTTCAACGATCGTTGGTCTTGTAGCGTATTGTGACGCGAACTGCACTTGGCAGGTAACTTCAATCTCTCTCTCTTCCCCAAGTGTCTTGTTCAACTGTCTTACTCTTAATCTTCCTTCTCCGCTTCTGACTTGCTGTCATTTTCTCCGTCAACTCTTCAATCTCCACTTATGTCTCAGTCTACCTGATCTGTCTTGTTCAGACTGCTTTATTTATACACACTCCACTCTTTTTATGTCACTCCAGATTTTTTTTGTCAGTTTCTCTTGGTGTTTTTTTTCCTCTTCAGTTTTGTTTTTTAGTATTTCTGTAGATCTCTATGTCTGTCTGTCTCATCCTGTCTTTTTTCATCTCTGATCTCTTACTATTCTTTCCATCTAGGCGTATCGCTCATCCTCACGACGTCTTTTCAATCTTTATATTCGTATTTCCGATGTTTCTTTGTGTCTTCGTGTTTCTCTCTCTCTGTCAATGATCTTGCAGTTCTCTTTGCCCTCTCTCTCTCTCTCTCTCTCTCTCTCTGTCTCTCTCTCTCTCTTTCTCTCTCTCTCTCTCTCTCTCTCTCTCTCTCGTTCAGGGTGTTAGAGAGATGGGTCAGAGACCTGGGCAGTAACTTTAGTGAAGAGCTTTTTGTCTTTGGGCCTAAATACATGAGCACAGACAGAAAACATGTCTGCCTAATAAACTTCCTAATAGGAGACTCAAAACTGGCAATCTGGTTAACTAGGAAAAGGAAACTCAGGAGCGAAGGCACAGTGGATCCTGAGGTGATGGTTAGAGCTCTAATATCTGCTAGGCCTGGGCACTGAATGATGTCGTGTGCACACTGGACCAGGATCATCAACTGATTCTAAATGTGTGATGTTTTAATGTGTGTGTCCTCATTTAAGCCAAGCGTCGTTTTTAATGGGTGCATAAGCAGGTTTTAATTTTGTTACACTTTTTTACGCACACACCAGTATTAATTCATAAATTTTACTTTTCCCCTTTTGCCTTTTTATCCATCTAATTATTTATGAAAGTGTCCATCCGTCTGTGCATTTATTACATTTTTTAATTTTAATCTTATTTTTTTTTCTTTTCAAGTATGTTATCGATAGTTTAGGTACTAAGGTAGAATGTTAACTAAGTGAAAAAAAAAGGAAAAATAAAGGTGTCTCTCTCTCTCTCTCTCTCTCTCTCTCTCTCTCTCTCTCTCTCTCTCTCTCTCTCTC
>JAAIIK010000042.1:3690106-3702395 GCA_014706435.1 Silurus glanis | reverse complement strand
TCTCTCTCTCTCTCTCTCTCTCTCTCTCTCTCTCTCTCTCTCTCTCTTCTTTTCCTCATCATTGTCCCCGACTTTTGGTTGACTCTGCTGGCCTTTTATTGCCATGGTAACGCCATGTCGTCTCCGAGGGCTACTTCTTTAATTACTTTTAGACAAATGTGAGTCTTTTTCTCCCTCATCTTGTTTGATATTTGCTGGCAGTGGCGAAGTCCCTAGGCGCGTCCAAACCCTGATTAGTGCACGCCGCCGATATTTGCATAAGAAAAGTGAGTCGTGTTTGCGTTAGCGACCCTGAAGGAAGATTAGCAACATTAGCATTCCGCAGCTCACGGGCCTCGAGCGCATTCTGGGTGCTGCCGGTGTCACCTTTCCTATCCTCTTTAAACTCCCATGTAGCTGCAAGCGCGCACACACACACACACACACACAGCGAGTGGACACTGCTGTCAAGACGATTTTAAAGGCAGGTGGTCCCACCAGATAAATTACCACATACAATGCGAAGATGTAGCCATTCCGGCCCTGAGCAGGTGGTGTGTATTTTATGATATTTAAAAGTGTGTGAAAGTGGGGGGGAAACGATGAAGGGTTCACTTTTAATAAAGGAGGCTAGAGGGAAACACCCACTGTGACACGTCACCTGAGCTTAAACTCGCTGTTTTAACTTAACAAGATGGTGTTATTGATTGTGGGTAATGAGTTAAATATTCCCAGTGGGATGTGTATATAGTGTTAACTAACATACACTATACATTTACATTTATGGCATATGGCCCTTATAAATTGTAGTGGAAGATCTTAAGCAACCTGCTATAGAGCTTTGACCTCAACACTAATGAACTCCTTAGTAATGAATGTGAACACTGACTGCACCCCAGGCCTCCTCACCTCACCTCACCTCATCTCACCTCACCTACATATTCAATATTTAGATATTCAAAAAGCACATACGAATTTTATGGTCAGTTGTCCACAATTTTTTGTCCGTATAATATGCACAATGGTATTCAGAATTATCTGTTGAATTAAATGCTCACTGCAAGGCAGATATGTTTTTCGCAACACTTTAAATATGAACGTCTTTTATTACATTAAATGTTCACTTCAATGTGAAGTGCACTACCACGGTCTGATTTGATGTAAGTGCGATGTATAATGCTGCAGTTTACTGGTAATATAATACAAAAGAGAAATCTCAACCAAGACTCATATCCAAGTATATAAATATGACACTATATAATAATTCATCACCAGCGGGTTTTTACTCTGCAGAAGCTCTATGCTTTCTTATTCTGATAGTATCAAATAGTGCTGTGTGCTAGGGATGAGCAGATCAATACTGACATATGGATCATTTTCGATCTGGAAGTTTCCTTCATCATAAAATCTATCCTAATATAAAAAAGTATAGATCCTGAGTGAGAAAAAAAAAGAATGTGATACTTCTATAGTCTCTCTTTGCCCAATGGTCTATTTCGTACCATAACACACAGGAAAAAAAGGGTGATAGTTCAAAGATACACATCAGTTTCATTTCCATGAAAAACAGTGTTCAGTGGGTGTTCGTCTTTTAGAAACAGAATCTCACAAGCAATTTTGTCTTAGTTCTTCAAATCTAACATCAAGAGCACCTTAATATTATTCATAGAGATGTGATTCATACTGTAGGGCATTGTGCACACAGTAAAAATTGTAACTGGTCAGCAGGAGCTCTCAGTGCAGGAGTTATGTAAAGATTTATAGCTCTAAACGTCCGAAAGCTTAAGCCCAAAGTTTCACAGGTTAGACTGCATGTTGTTCAAAAGGATAAACCAGCATAACGCCCAGAGAGTTGCCTAAGGAAGAAAATCAAGACATTTTGAAGCTGATAAAAAGGACAAATCAGTCAGAGCCATTGCAAAAATTGCATTCCCAAAAAAAATCTCTCAATCACTATCAACCTGCATAAGGAAGGTGTGAAGGTATCCCAATCCACAATTCTAAGAAGACTTTAAGAGCAGAAAAAAGAGGGGCAAAAATCATTAGCAGTAAGATTTAAAAAATTCCGATTGGAATTTGTAAAGAAATTCAGAGCCAAAAAAATCAAAAGAGGAAAAACTTGATAAGATATTTTATACACCGTCTCAGAAAGCACACCATTGTAGCAAATGTTCTGTATGTTAGAGAAACTGTGGAAACCAAAAGGCAAACCACTGCCATTTTTTTGGGGGACTGCTATGTTATTAAAGACTATTGGAGTATACATATTGCTTTACATGATATTTTTTAATGTTATACATTTTGACAGTAAAGTCTTTTTTGGTAAAGATACCCCAGAGATAAATATTTTATGTCTATATTGGTGGTGGCTGCTAAAAAATATTTTTGTTTTACCAAAAAATGTTTGTTACAGGAGAGTCCTACCCAAAAAGCATGGATGGAAATCACAATGGACATTTATAAAATGGAGCAAATAACAGCATTTGTAAAATCATAAACTGGAACAATTTGCTTTGCACTATGAAAAATAGACCAAATATGCAGCATCTCATAGACCTGATTTTTATTTATTTTTTTAATAAGAATTTATGATAGAAAGAAAGCTCACTCCCTATGTTTTTTCTTATTTTTTTTCCTTCTCCTTCCTATCAATATTTCAGATGAAAATATGTAGAGTAAACATCAATGTAATGTGCATATGTATGTATGGGCATATACCGATATGCACACATGCATGTACAGTATAGATGTAGATGTTTGTGTTTTTATATAAAAGTGTATTCAGTTGTACAGCTGATGGAAATTTAGTGTTTCTTTTTATTTGATAAAAAGTAAATAAAATAGAAAAACTTTATCAAAAGACCAAAGTCTGGAGAAAGAAATGGTCTGATCATGATTCTGCATCATGAGCTTTATCATGCTGCAAGACAAAGACCCAGAAATGCTGCCATCTCAACAAAGGAGTTCATCATGGGAAAAACTGGAAGGTTATAATCTGGCTAAGTCAATCACTAGATTGTAAACCAATCCAGCTACTTTTTCCTTAGTGAGGAGAAGACTGAAGGGCGATCCCCTCCTCTACAACAAACAATAAATGAAAGAAGCTATGGTAGCTGTGGTATCACAGAGTATCACTTTCTGCCTTCTTGCACAGCACTACAGCGCTGTCAGTGTTCCTGCCACTTCTGGAATGTGTCCTAAAAGTCTTTTTTTTTTTTTAAGTGTGTCAAGCACCTTCTCCAATTCGCGCTGGATCGCCACAATGGTTTCAAAACAATGACCTTTGAGCTGGATCTTGAACTTCAGGAAGAGGGTGAAATTCACAGGAGTCGAATCTGGAGAGTAGAATGGGTGCAGAAGTGAGATCATCATGCACAAGTAGCTGAATGGTTTCGTCATTTTTGTGGATTGAGCTCGTCGAAGGTCTGTCTGATCTCTCGTCGTCTTCCAGTGATGATGTTCTGCTCTTGAAGTGTGCCTGCCACACAAAACACCTCGATCGACTCGTTGCAGGATCGCCATAGGTCATGTCAAACGTCTCTGTGGCAGATTTGCCCAGAACTTCATGTTTGCTCTGTGTTCTATCCTGCTGTCCATGATGAAATTGCAGACGTGGTCAGAATAGCACCAGTTAGAACCATTAGTCTTGAAACCTTCTGATACCACTTGGTCAAAAAGCATCACAGAATAAGATATGCAACAGTTTGGTGTCAGATTGCTGACTTAATGCAATTATGCAACCAAATATAAAGCTTTCAATTATCCTAAAGTATCTGCTCCAATACTTCTGCTGATCTTAACATTGTGTGGTCTACCACCTTTGTTTTAAGTTGCTTAATGCATCTACATTTTAATAGCAAGAAATGAAAGCCAAGAACCTGCACTCTTTTTCATATTTTGTGTATGTGACAAATAAAAATTTGATTTGATTTGTGAAAATGGTTGTTCCAGCATAAGCAATGTCACTGCTCGTATGAACAGTTATGAATGGTTCATTTTCTTGGGGATCAAAATTTTCCAGAATGTTCTTACATTCTGCACCTTTTTTCTTTTTTCTATTCAAGAATCATTGGTAGCACAGTGGTTAAGGCTCTGGGTTACTGAGCGAAAGTTCAGGGGTTTAAGCCCCGGTATCCATGAGCTGCCACTTAACCCTCTGTGCTCTATGCTGTATCATGGCTGACCCTGCGCTCTGACCCCATCTTCCTTACATCGCTGGGATATGCGAAGAAAGAGTTTCATTTTGCTCTAATGTATATATAAGTATAATTTACCTTACTTTTCTTTCTTTTCTTTTACATGCTGGTGGGGAATTGTTCTTCGTTAGTTTGCTATTTATGGGCTTGATTTAGGGATAAAACCAAGCGGGTGATATGGTTGATGTGGAATGCTTGTATTTTATGTTCAAATCCTTGTTTATGTTTTTTCTCTGTGAACCCTCAGCTGAGTATGATATGTTGTTCTTTTAATGGTAATGCCTGCTAACCATGGGGCAGGAGCACAAATAAATCCAAGCTCATATGTTCTAACCTTGGGTCTGCTGTGTTCTCGAAGGAATTGAGACAAACTATGCAAAAAAGGACATCTTGTCAATATTTGTACCTATTTGCTGTTATAACCTCTGATATTCTGGGAAGATGTTCCAAAGAGATTTTGGAGTGTGCTTGTGGGGATTTGTGATCATTCAGCCACAAGGGTATTAGTAAAGTCAGGTACTGATGTAGATGAGGTGAGGAGGCCTGATGTGCATTCAGTGCTCACATTCCTCCTAAAGATGTTCAATAGGGTTGAGGTCAGCACTTATTAGCAGGGTTTCTTAAGATCTTCCACTTCAATCCATATAAAGCATATCTTCATGCAGCTCACTTTGTGCATAGGGGCATTGACATGTTATGGAGGTGGTATTTTATGGACTTGCTGAAGATGTTGAGGTTTTTGTTGGGAGTGACGACGATGGACAGGATTAAAAATGAGTTTATTGGAGAGACTGTGCATGTAGGACATTTTGGAGACAAGGTGAGGGAGGCGAGATTGAGATGGTTTGGACATGTGGAGAGGAGGGACATGGGGTATATCGGTAGGAGAATTCTGAGGATGGAGCCGCCTGGAAGGAGGAAAAGAGGAAGACCAAAGAGGAGGTTTATGGATGTGGTGAAGGAAGACATGCAGGTAGTTGGTTTGAAAGAGGCAGATGGCGCTGTGGCGACCCCTAATGGAAAAAGCTGAAAGAAGAAGAAGAAGATATAACTCTATATGCAGTGCATAAGAAAAGTATTCACAGCGCTTCACTTTTTCCACATTTTGTTATGTTACAGACTTATTCCAAAGTCGATTACATTCATTATTTTCCTCAAAATTCTACAACCAATACCACATAATGACGATGTGAAAGAAGTGTATTTGAAATATTTACAAATGAATAAAAAAAAAAAAAAAAAAAAAAAAAAATACATGTACATAAGTTTTCACAGCCTTGACACTCAAAATTGAGCTCAGGTGCATCCTGTTTCCACTGATCATCCTTGAGATGTTTCTACAACATGGTTGAAGTCCACCTGTGGTGAATTCAGTTGATTGGACATGATTTGGAAAGGCACACACCATTTTATATGAGGTCCCACAGTTAACAGTGCATGTCAGAGCACAAACCAAGCCATAAAGTCCAAGGAATTGTCTGTAGACCTTAGAGACAGTATTGTATTGAGGAACAGATCTGGAGAAGGAAACAGAAACATTTCTGCAGCATTGAAGGATGGGAGACTAGTCAGGATAGAGGGAAAGATGAATGCAGCAATACAGACAACCTTGATGAAAACCTGCTCCAGAGCGCTCTGGACCTCAGACTGGGTGACAGTTCATCTTCCAACACGACAACGAGCTTAATCACACAGCTTATTATAGATATAGAGTGTTTGGTGAACTGGGATATTTGTATGCTGTCGTCCCCTCACTCTGTTCACTCAGGTTTGTTGACTGTGGTGTGGTGGGCCGTCTCTTTCCTAGAGATCCCTGATGTCTGTGTTACCTTCAGGCTCTCCATTTTAGTGATGCTGCCATATCGAGTCTTCCCGGAGTCCCCAAATGCACAGAGTCCTTAACTTTCATACAACAATAAGGATAGCTAATAATCTATATCTTTCTCTCTCTCTCTCTCTCTCTCTCTCTCTCTCTCTCTCGGTTGAGTTAAACATGCTCCTGAAGTGCCAGTGACCACTGTTCCTGCCAATCCCCTCTCCTATCTTCAAATCTGCCCACTTAGTCCCTCTGGGTGGGGTTCTCTTCATTTGGATGCCACTCTGTACAGCTGGGGATGGTTTCACCTCAACGGCCTGGGGTTCCATGAAATTACGGAGTAACACATAGTGACAGACACAGCAGAGTCTGCTACTATGACTCAGAGCTCCAGTTTGCATTTGATCACCATCACTGCACACCTCAACGTCGTTTAGCTGTAATAAATGGACATTTGGTGCCACCCAGATGAGGATGGGTTCCCTCTTAAATCTGGTTCCTCTCAAGGTTTCTTCCTTATACCATCTCAGGGAGTTTTTAATTGCCACAGTCGCCACCGGCTTGTTCATAAGGGACAAACAACATTCTTATTCATTCTTTCTTACCACATTATCTGTGTAAAGCTGCTTTGAGACAATGTCCATTGTTAAAAGTGCTATACAAATTAAAATGAATCGAATTGAAAATGGCTGTGCACCTACACTCCCCATATCCAACCTGGCGAAGCTTGAGAGGTTCTGCAAAAAATAATAGGAGAAACTGGCCAAAATAGGTGTGCCAAGCTTGTAGCATCATACTCAAAAAGACTTGAGGCTGTAATTGGTGCCAAAGGTGCTTCAACAAAGTATTGAGCAAAGGCTGTGAATACTTTTAGATTTTTAATTTTTTTTATTTTTAATAAATTTACAAAGATTTTAAACAAACTTATTTTATGTTGTCATTATGGGGTATTGTTTGTAGAATTTTGAGGAAAATAATAAATGTAATGCATTTTGGAATAAGGCTGTAACATAACAAAATGTGGAAAAAGAGAAGCGCTGTGAATACTTTCCAGATGCACTGTAACTCTATATAAATGTCATGATTATCAGCTTCAATATACATCACTGTCCAAACATTCTTCAGCACTAAAGTGCTAAGAGATAAATTTTTTTGTAAGAAATTGACTTTTTCAAAGAATCTTGGAAAGAATCTACAATTTCCCTGGAGACTTTCACACTTTCTCTGGTTGCCTCTTGTTTTCTGTAAGAGTGTGTATATATATATATGTGTGTGTCTATACCATTAGTCATTGAGCAACTACATAATACTATTGGTTATGTAAAGCTAGATTTTTCTTTTCCTTATTTTTTTTTTAATGCCTGTATTTCTTTTTTTTCCACTCCCTCTAGCTGGATGCCCGGACTCCCTCATTAAAGAGTTACATCATTTCCGGGTCCTGGGAGATGAGCAGGTAGGTTACAGGAACACAAAACTCTAAATGGAGAGACACACACACACACACACACACAAACATTTGCCATCTCTTCAATATTGACAGGTTGTCGTATCTGACAGCTTCTTAATAGGCTCGTCTGCTGTTCCTCCATGCCACTCAATAAGTCCTCTCCAAGCAGCAATCAGCTTTTTCTGTCAACTCAATTCTTTTCTGTTACTATCTTTCCATCTCTTTTCAACCTAAGACCACAGCAGGTTTTTCTTGTATTTGAGGATTTGTACAATAATTAAGATTTGGAGCTGCATCAAGAAGGATTCTCCTTTGTTGGTATTGGATTACTGTGTTGTTACAAATGTGTGGATCTCTCATTATCTGTCTTTTCTCTCAATGTCTGTTCATCCCTTTTGTCTCATAGCTCTGCTGTTTTTGTCTCCAAACACCACCTTTGAGCTCTATTTTGCTCTCTCTCTCTCTCTCTCTCTCTCTCTCTCTCTCTCTCTCAGTATGAACGGTACCAGCGCTATGCGGCGGAGGAGTGCTTGCTGCAGATGGGGGGAGTTCTGTGCCCTGCTCCAGGCTGTGGGGCGGGTCTCTTTCTTGAGGATGACCGCAGGAGGGTGCAGTGTGAACTGAAAGATGGCCTTGGATGTGGGGTAAATCACTTTCCTTTTGCAAAAAAAAAAAAAAAAAAAAAAGAGTAGCTTTACATTCTTTACATCTCTGCAAACAGAACAATGATCGTTGGTTGTATTGTACAATGCAGCTCATTTCCCATCATTTATGCTTTCTATTACATATTCTCAATCTTTGAATGAATGATACGCTTATGCTTGGCTGTGGACTGATACCCTTGTAACCTTGACCTGCTGTCAAACACATTGAAGTATGTCAGAAGAGTTCATCATCTAAAAATATAATGCACGTGTAGATATACACTATATTGCTAAAAGTATTGGGTCACCTGACCTTTCCTGCTATATGTGGTTCTTTTCCAAACTGGATATATATATATATATATATATATATATATATATATATATATATACACACACACACACACACACACACACACACACACACACACACACACACACACACACACACACACACGCTTTATTTCCAAAAGTGTTCTGTGATTTTTGAGCATTACATTTCACATTTAGTCCAAATTTGCAAATAGAATTCCCTCCACTCTTCTGGGAAGATGTTCCACTAGATTTTGAAGTGTGCTCTATAGCAGGCCACTCAAGATCCTCCTTCCTCTCCAAAGCATGTAAACCATCACTCAAGGAGCTCACTTTGTGCACAGGGGCAGTGCCATGCTGGAACAGGTTAGGGTTTCCAAGTTCAAGTGAATGCAAAATATTATTATAGCGCATCTAAATACGTCTTCTACAATTGAGTGCCTCCAGCTTTGTGGTACGAGTTTGGAAAAGAACCACATATAGCTGGAAAATATACATATATATATATTAGGGCGTATTCGTGATGAACCATTTCGGTACAGGGCTTTTATGTTCGGTGCACGTTTTACAAATGCAACCCTTTTTACATGCAGAACATAGTTCAAATCTAAGTTCCCCCAGGAACATATTAAGTGGCGAACTGCAATTTTCTTTTAGTCTACGCTTCACACTTTAAGTGCATTTTTAAAATAATTTTAACTTGAAAACACACACAACAATGACATTGGTATAAAAAAAAAAAAAAAAGAAACTAGATTTAGCGCAGTGTCACTGGGGCTAAGAACTCCGTACTGGAAATATGATTTGTAGTGTGTTGTAAAACTCAGATTTTGTTTTGCGCATGCACAAAGTTCCTGCCACTGCCTGGATGCTTAATTGTTTTATGTCCAGCTTCAAGAATTTCTCTTACAGTTTTTCTCAGTTGCTTTGGAGCGTTTGTCAGATCAGAAATGAAATTCTTAAAACTACTTGTTCAGTCCCCACATCATTTAGTCACTTGTGCTCATCATAAGAACATTCCTTGTTGCTTTGATCAAATTGCGAATGCTTTGCTACATTCATTTAATGGATTGTGTACAAGTGTCTGCTGTTTCCTACAATATCAGGTGTTTGTCATGTTGATCAAAATATATATATTATATATGTATAAATACTAACCCTAAAATAGTCTTAACCGCAAAACATCTCAGCATCAGTTCATTGCATGTCAGTGAATGCATAATGGTTAAACCAGTTTGTCATCATCTGTCATTTAAAATTTCTATTAAACTTTTTTTTGTAAATGTGTTCAATTGATGAATTGTGCAGATGAATCTTAAATGTCACTAATGAAGGCGTGTGAACGGCATCAGATCAACCAATAATCAACTAGTTCTCTAAAGCAGGTCAAAGGTGAATCTTGTGAACCATCAATTGGAGAGTGTATACAGTAAACATAGAATTGTATATTCTGAAAATGGATGAACAACTAAGAAACAATTGAACACTTGTACAGTACAGTAAAAGTGTGAATCCTGTCCGGTCTCTTGCAATCAATATAAATCAAATATGCAATTATATAAATGAATTTGTGCTGCTGAAATTCACAGATGCCAAACAAAAGGAAGTCGAATTTTGTGCATTTTCAGTCACTGTGATCCAAACCATAGTTTATATCAAGAAATCCCTGAAACTGTGCGCCATCATATTGACAACATGACGAACCATTGATGATTTTGTTTGTGAACAATGACGAAGGGACTTTTTATTCTGATGGGAATGATGTGATTACTGACACTGACATCTGGTACTCACACTTATATACATGTATTACCCAAATGGGGTCTAACAAATGTAAACATTTTTATTAAATTTTTCCATTTATTTAATTTTCTTTAATTAATTACATTTGTGCCTAAACTATTGATTGCTCAATTTAATCAATGTAATAAAAAGTGCATTGTATTCATTTGAATTATTCAGTTTTATTTTTATATATTTCCAAGAACTTTAGGAACTTAAACTTTGGCTCACTAATAATCGTATGTTTAATAATAAAACCCAAATTATCCAATTTATCTCAAAGGAATTCTCTAATAGAAATTTGGCCGACCTCTCATCATACCTAACCATTAATGTTGAAAACGTTTTAACGTTTTATCTTGATAGTGGTATTAAACTAGGCAAACAAGTCAATTAGCACCAGGTTCTATCACCTATGCCAGTTGGCCAAAGTCAAACAATTGTGAAGTAGAGATAGCTTTAAAATAGTCATTCACGCTTTCTTTTCCACATGTATTCCTCGATTTCTGCAACTCACTGTACAGTATGTCGGGCCACCTCTCTCCTCAATCTCTCGTCTTTAGATGGTTCAAAAGGCGGCTGACTGTCTGCTAACGGGTGGCTGGATACGGGATCAAATCACCCCAATTTAAAAAAAATAGTATTGTGGGAAGTGTTAGCTCAGTGGGATAAATGGTCTTCTGATCTAGCATTTGGTGGTAAAAAAGATAAAAAGTTTCTGCAGGTATTCATATATAGTGATGCACAATTTATGCAAAATCAAGGCTTGTGGGAATTTGACAAATAAGCAATAATTTATATCACACATTTTTTCAAGAACCACTGGTGAAAATGCTGTGTGTATATGTATATATACACTATACATACTGTATCATACTTATATAAAAAAAAAAAAACCACACTATATATACCCTTATTCAGTTATATGTACATATTACCACACCATCTGTATAACCTCATACCCCTTATTTATTACACTGCCACTTGTAAATAAGCTATCTATGCACTTCTGGTTAGATGCTAACTGCATTTCATTGGCTCTGTACATGTACCTTGCACAATGACAATAAAGTTGAATCTAATCTGATCTAATCTAATATAAAAAGAATATATTATATATTAGGCTGTCAATCGCTAAAAATATTTAATCGCATAATTGGCGTAAGTTAACTCACGACAAATGCGTGCTGCATTAATCATGTGTGAATAAAATTAGTGCCGTTAAAATTAATTTGTGTTAACGCGTTATCAATGCGTTAATTTTGACTGCTAATATATATATAATTTTTAACCCTATGTTTATATTTTATAATTATACTTTATACTTTTAACATACTTTTATACTACTTTTTATTCTTTATTTCTATTTATTTTGTTTATTACTATTATATTATAGTGTTATTTTATTTACTTCTATTTCTTTTTACATGTCGTAGCAAGCATTTCATACTCTGTTTGAATTTGTATGTGACAAATACCGCTTTGATATTTTTCCAAACCACAGATCTTGGGATATAGGCTGCCTCAAATACTTCTGTCTCTCAATCTCAGACAGACTCAATGACATTGCTGCCATTTTTTTTTTTTTAAAAAAACCTTTCTACCTTGTGTCTGGTTGCGCTGCTCAGTCTTGCCATGATGAAGGACCTGTGACATGAAACTGTCTTTCACTGCCTCAACTTAGTAGCAGAGTTTGTCTGTTCATCACCAGTTTAAAACTCCTACACAGCTGTTTCTGTTTCAATTAATGACTGGGTTTCAACCTACATATGAAATTGATGATGATTAGCATTGCTATAACTGGTTCATCAGACACCTGACACTGATCCCACAAAATCCTTGAACTTTGTGAAAGTAAACAAAGTGTGCAATTGTAAGAACTGAAAGTCAAAAGGTGGTCACACCAAATATTAATTAGATTTAGATTTTTATTTAGTTAATTTACCTTTCATTTTATTAATTGATAAAAATACATTTGTTTAATACCTGTCTAAAGCTTTTGCACAGTACTGTACCGTATTTATATGATGTTAATAAAAAAAGATAGATAGATAGATAGATAGATAGATAGATAGATAGATAGATAGATAGATAGATAGATAGATAGATAGAT
>JAAIIK010000042.1:3660208-3681645 GCA_014706435.1 Silurus glanis | reverse complement strand
TTTTATATCTTTATGTTTGAAGCCTGAAATGTGGCAAAAGGTCGCAAGGTTCAAGGGGGCCGAATACTTTCGCAAGGCACTGTACATAATATTCAAAGTTATATATTATCCTGATCGGGTTTCTCTTTTGCTCTGCTCTTGTGTGTTATGTGACAGGGTTATGTGGTTGATGAAGATGCTGCCCTGAGGTCCCGATGGGAACAAGCCTCACAGGACACTATAAAAGAAACAACACGGCCCTGTCCCAAATGCAGAGTCCCTGTGGAGAAGAATGGTACACCCATCTTTATTCCACTTCAACTTTGTTATTTGTTTTATTGACTTCTCTCATATTTACGGTACAATGAGGGCAGACACTTTTTTTTGGTTATTATTTATAGTATATACTTCTGGTGCTTTTTTTTTTTTTACTTCAGATTTTTACACATGTATATGTTTGGAAAAAAAAAAGAAAAATAAATATTATTATTGTAAAAATATATACATCATTCGGCCATATCGTGAATAACATTGGTTATCTTGTAACAGTAACACCTGATATGCATGGGATATATTAGGCAGCAAGAGAACAAAAAGGTTCCTAAAGTTGATGTGTTAGAAGCAGGAAAAATGTGGAAGGATCTGAATGACTAAACCAAATTGTGATGGGTGGACATTTGGGGCAAAGCATCTCCAAAACAGCAGACTCAGTTGCAGCTCATGGGTCCTCAAACCGGATAATGTACCAAAACAGAGCTAAAAGCACCCAAGAATTGCTAAGAACAAATTACTTGGCTATTCTGCAGTGGCCTTCTATAAACCCTGATCTGAATTCTATCAAACCACTATGAAAAAAGTTGAAACATTGAATCCGGAGAAGGCATCCTTCAAACTCGAGACAGCTGGAGCAGTTTGCTCATGAAGAGTGGGACAGGTGTATATATAGACGGTGTAGTCTTATTGAGAGTTTGCAAAATTGAGAACATTTACTTGTTTGCAGTACTTGTTTACAATAAACCTCCTCCTTGGCCTTCCTCTTTTCCTCCTTCCTGGTGGCTCCATCCTCAGCATTCTCCTACCGATATACCCCATGTCTCTCCTCTGCCCATGTCCAAACCATCTATAGTCTAAACTACCATTCTATCACAAATCACTCCTGCCACTCTTCTCCACCCACTTCACCCTGCCTTTACTTCTCTAACACACTCTCCATTACTTTGCACTGTTGACCCCACATACCTAAACTCCTTAACCTTCTCCACCTCTTCTCCCTGCAACCGCACCACTCCACTGCCCTCCCTCTCATTCACACACATGTACTCTGTCTTACTCCTACTGACTTTCATTCCTCTTCATCGTCCATGTAGACTCCTGTCTGAACTCGTCCAGTCCATTAAAACTGCAAACAGGAAAGGGCTCAGGGCCGATCCTTGATGCAATCCAACCTCCACCTTGAACCAGTCTGTCGTTTCTACTGCACACTTCACTGCTGTCACACTGTCCTCATACATGTCCTACACCACCCTCACACACTTCTCTGGCACACCTGACTTCCTCATGCAATACCACAGCTCCTCTCTCAGCACCCTGTAGTACGCTTTCTCTAAATCCACAAACACACAATGCAACTCCTTCTGACCTTCTCTATACTTCTCCATCAACATTCTCAAAGCAAATAAGGCATCTGTAGTGATCTAGCTCGGCATAAAATCATACTGTTGCTCACAGATGGTCACCTCTTCTCTCAGCCTGGCTTTCACTAAACTTTCCCATAACTTCATGGTGTGACTGATCAACTTTATTCCCCAGTAGTTACTGCAGGTCTGCACATCTCCCGTATTCATAAAAGATCGGTACCAGCAAACTCCTCCATTCCTCAGGCATCCTCTCACCTTCCAGAATCTTGTTAAACAATCTTGTTAAAAACTCTCCTAAACATCTTCATGCTTCTACTGGCATTTCTTCTGGTCCAACCGACTTTCCACTTTTCATCCTCTTAATATCTGCTCTCACTTCCTCCTTACTAATCCTATCCACTTCCTGCTTCACCATCTCCACATCATTCAACCTTCTCTCTCTCTCATTTTCCTCATTCATCAGCTGCTCAAAATACTCCCTCCATCTTCTCAACACACTCTCCTCACTAGTCTACACATTTCCATCTGCATCCTTTATTGCTCTAACTTGCAGCACATTCTTCCCAGCTCGATTGTTAATGTAACAGATGTTAATAGCTATTTCTATATACATATCCCATTACACACATATATATACACTGACAATTTGCACATTTCATTCTTTTTTTTTCTTACTTTTTTAATTGTTTTTTATGTTATTTATGCATCCCCCCCAGGATCAATAAAGTATATCTAAGTCTATGTCTAAAATAACAGTTATAAATGTATATTTTATAATTATAATATATATATTTTTTATTCTAATATCTGTTCTGTGACTATATTCTCAGGTGGCTGTATGCACATGGTGTGTCCTCGAGCACACTGCAAGTTCGAGTGGTGCTGGCTGTGCCGTGTGCAATGGAACAGAGACTGCATGGGCAGCCACTGGTTCGGATGAGCCGCTGTATATGCCATTTGTGTACCTGTGTATGTGAATAAAAATTACAGACCAATGGTCTGTATTTGTCTGTATCGTATTGCACATTCAATCCTATTCAATTTATTTAAATCATAGTCTTTGAGTCATTATTCAGTTATCTACAGAATATGTAATAGTCATATTTTTTATGTACACTACATGAACCAAGATTTGTATGTGCTTTTTTTAACATCCCATTTTACTTCTAGTCACTACTTGCTGTTATAAAAACCTTCACTCTTCAGAGAAGATGTTTCACTAGATTTTGGAGTGTGCTTGTGGAGATTTTTGCCTGTCTACCCACAAAGGTGGTAGAGAGCAGTCAGGTAGTGATGTAGGTGAGGTGAGAAGTCCTGGGGTGCAGTCAGTGTTCACATTCATCCCAAAGCTGTTCAGTAGGGTTGGAGCTGTCCTGCTGGAACAGGTTTGGTTCTTCAAGTTAAAGAAGGAAAAATGTTATGCTCTCACATCCAAAGACACTCTTGTGTGCCCCCGACTTAATGGTAACATTTTGGAAAAGAACCACATGAATCAAATGTACTAAAACTTTTGTCCATACAGTGTATCTTTTCAAAAATGCAGTCAACATACTCAGATTCCTCTCTCTCTCTCTCTCTCTCTCTCTCTCTCTCTCTCTCTCTCTCTCTCTCTCTCTCTCTCTTCATTCCTTCATCATGTCTAATTCCAGCTCTTAATAATAACCCACGTTGCCAAAATCATGGCCTTAATGCTTAAATTTGACCTCCAACCAGCCGATAAAATTGTCAGTATGCTATAGGTACATTTTTCTTGTTTCACATTCCAGAGCAGCTAATCATGGGTATGTTGTCGTTAAATGAAATCTATATCAGCTTTATTATATTAGTTGTGATTTGAAATGATTGTGGGTTTAGTTTTTTGATGAATTGTGCTTTATACTTGTCACATGTACATTACAGCACAAATTCTTTCTTTGCATATACCAGTAATGTTCGAAGGCTGTTTAGAGTGCAGGTTCAGCCATGATACAGTGCCTCTGGAGCAAAGAGGGGTTAAGGGCTTTGCTCAAGAGCCACATGCTTGGCAATACCAAGGCTTCAAACCCCTGACCTTGCTATCAGTAACCCAGAACCTAAACCACTGAGCTACCGCCTTTTCACCACTTCATGGTGGTGCTGGCATTATTTTCCCTTTTTGTGTTTCACTCGCTATTTAGCATTTGAGATGGCAAATGTACACACATTCTTCACTCTAATGGTAGAAGTACAGATACTCATGTTCTAAAAAGACTGGTTAAAGTTGAAATACTGACTACACTTTTTCACTCAGGTTAAAGTGAACAAGTTCTGACATGTTCTTAAGTAAAAAGTAGCCATTACTACTACCTGTTTTAGTGCCACACTGGTAACTGGACCTCACATCATATTTATATATTAATACAAAAGAATTAAAAATTAAGTTATCTAATGAATGTATCCAGGCTGAACATCCACCATATAGAACACAATCAGAGAAAAGTTGATGACAAGGTAACCAGGAATGTCTCTGTTCATGTCTGTTCAAGTCATGTTTACATCGCTGACGCCCTCTGTCTTATCCACGTTAACCACATACATCTTGTTACCTTCTGCCTCACTCATTGTTAGCTTCATAGGCTAGCCTACGTCTGTGGTGTGTCATAGCCAGGAAATGATACACCAGTGGTTGAAAAAGCTGCACAATAACAAGAACTAGGTTGACCGAAAAACGACGCACATTGAGAAGAAAAATATTGACCATGTCACCAAATAGAGTAAAACTGTTTTAAAAATGTAAGAATTAGAAATGACAGATATTTGAGTTAAAAATGTAATGAGTAAAAAGTTGTCTGAAAAAAAAAAAAATAAGTACTGATACCCGAAAAACCTGCTTAAATACAGTTACAAAGTATTTGTACTTCGTTACTTCCAACCTCTGTTATTTAGTAATGTGATGAACATTCTCTTTGGTTTATAACATATCTTCTCAATTACCAGCAATATTTATGGAAATATCGGAGACACAAAGAAGTCCTACAAAGTCACATGCGTGAGGAACCTTGAGGAAGTCAAAAAGAGACCAAAGGAATGTGACCGTCAGTAAAAAAAGGTCTGTCCTTTCTTCAATTTAATTACTAAAGACCTTTCTTCAGTAATTCGAGGCCTGTGACTGATCTACCACAGACTTTCGATCTGTTGTGTCAGATGTAATTAATTTGAGTGATAATTAACAAAGCAATATGATTCATATAAAAAAGATTTATATCGTGCGTATGTGGGTTTGCCGATGCACATGATTATCCTAGTGTTTACCTGGTGATTATATGTGCTCTATGTCAGAAGCAGATAAAGCTGCCATAAACATAGGCTTTGTCTTGTCTTCTCGTTTTTCTTCTCTTGCAAACTCTGCCCTTATCAAACACTATGAGATACATACAGTTACAGTGCATTACATTGCAGTAGGGTTTATGAGTTAAGGGCAGATGGACTGTTGCATAATGATGACACGAGGGTGCTTTTTACGATTCGATGGCTAGAAGTAGCTGAGGAACGGACCATACAAACACAGGAGGATTTAAATACAGTGAAGGTCACACAACATACTTAAATATATTCACTGGAGAGTCAAAACAGCTCAGACTTCACATGTGGCAAGGTATTGTACATCGGGTTGTCTCTTTTTATTTGTTTGTTTGGTTAGTACAGGGGTCATGTGCTTTATTTAGCCATGTGAGAAATAAGCTTTTAACTGGTGATTTTGAATTGTAACCTTGTGGGCTGTAGATGTGGTGTCATCAGAATCTCTTTTGTTTAAGTTTTAAAATATCTTAGTATTGAACAAATGAACAAATGTGTACAGCAATTTGTGAGAATTATGATGCAACCTAGAAAAATAAAAATAATTTCGCTCTTGTCGATGTAGATGTGTTTTCCAATGACCCCATCGAGACCTAGCCTACAGTAGCCTAGCCTACCCAGGAGTCTTAAAGAATGGTGATAACTATGGGGTAGCTAATAATTTGACAAATTACAGTATATAATTTAGCAAAAGAGAGCCATTAACAGTACCGTAATGTATAAACCTTACAGTAAAAATGTATGTAGCAGTGTACAATGATAATCCGTTTAATCCAGACAATTATCATCTTTACCGAATTTCCAGAAATGTATTCCATTCAAGAGTTCAGAAAAGTCCATAAGGACCAATATAAAATGAATTCATGTATATGTGTTGGGTATAAAATGTGGACGCCAAAATTTATCCGCAGACACTAATTTCTGCAAACTTGGTCGTAAATATAACAATTAGTCAATGTCGTTTTTTATGATCAAATATACAATAAGGACTACACTATATGGACAAAAGTTTGTGGACACCTGATCATAAGATTCATATGCACTTTTTGAACATCCCATTCCACATTAATCATAATTTGCTTTCATTATAACAACCTCCATTCTTCTGGGAAGATGTTCCACTATTTTTTAGAATGGGCTTGTGGACAGGGACATTATAATTATGGAGCAGGTTTGGGTCTACAAGTTCAAATAAAGAAAAGATGTAATGTCCAAAGATGTCCTGTACAAATTGTGTGCCTTCAAATTAGTAGCAATAGTTTGGGGAAGAACCACATATACCTGGAAAATTCAGGTGTCCCAATACTTTTATCTGTATAATTTGTGTTAATCAATGTTAACTAAGGTAATAGTTAAATAAGGAATGATATTTCCCATCTAAAGGCAGTAGCAGTGAGTCAGTAAAGGAAACAACCGAAAGAGTGTTGGGTCGAGATCAAGTATGAAGAGATTAAGTCGCGTTTCCCCAAGTGGTCATGACAACCCAGGTCTGGAGCTCAGAAATGCAATGTCCAGCCAGGTAAGGATGTTAAGATTACTGTGATTGTGTAATGCATTTGTCTGCAGTAACCTTAAAAATATATTCCATAAAAGTTTGTTATCAGTGGTCTTGTGTTGTTTTTTTACTATTTTGTTTGCATGTTTACAGTCAATGCAGCAACATACTGGTACCAGTACCTCTGTAAGGTCAACCTCAGTGGTGCGCTCCGTTAGCCAATGGGCTTCATATGCCCGGGGTCGGTGGAAACGCGCTACTCGTAAATGCACGAAGAGAAAAGCCTCGGGTACATGACATATTTACAAGCATTATCAATCACACTATCAGGCATCAGTTGAATCAGTTTAAAGAGCAAGATAAAAAACTCATTCTATTTTATTTCGATTTATCGTTATACATTAGTTTACTAATTAAAGTGTAACAGCCATGTGAATTTTTTTTATGTGCACAGACCCACCAACAATGTCTGTTGTAAGTATTACAGAAACTGCTGATCTCCTGGGATTTTCATACACAATAGTCTAAAGTGTACACAGAATAGTGTGGGGGGGAAAAATATGAGCGAACGATAGATATCTTTTTGTGGAAATTAGTTACTTATTTATATCGTTTATACAACTTGTTGATGGTTAAGGGCTGTGCTCAAGGACCCAGCAGTGGCAACATGGCATAGCTGGGATGTTGAAGTTCAACATCTTAACCACTGCTACCACTTCCCATAAGTCAATCAGTGAGCTTTGAGCAATCAAGAAGAATGTAATAACACAAATTTTTACTTTTGACAACCGTGGAAAACTGAAAAGCATCTTAGTGTGCACCAATCATTGAAGCTTGAGGTGGATAGGCTTCAACAAGAGAAGACATCAATTTTCACTACTATAAGACAAAAAAAAACAAGAATCGATCAAACGGATAAATCAGACTGTCATGCAGCATAACACAATGTACTATTGAAGTGCAAGATAAGAGTATATGCACACATACACTCACTGCCCACTTTATTAGGTACACCTGTCCAACTGCTCGTTAACGCAAATTTCTAATCAGCCAATCACATGGCATCAACTCAATGCATTTAGGCATGTAGACATGGTCAAGACGATCTGCTGCAGTTCAAACCGAGCGTCAGAATGGGGAAGAAAGGTGATTTAAGTGACTTTGAACGTGGCATGGTTGTTGGTGCCAGACGGGCTGGTCTGAGTATTTCAGAAACTGCTGATCTACTGGGATTTTCACGCACAACCATCTCTAGGGTTTACAGAGAATTGTCCGAAAAAAAGAAAATATCCAGTGAGCAGCAGTTCTGTGGGCGCAAATGCCTTGTTGATGCCAGAGGTCAGAGGAGAATGGCCAGACTGGTTCGAGCTGATAGAAAGGCAACAGTAACTCAAATAACCACTTGTTACAACCGAGGTATGCAGAAGAGCATGTCTGAACGCACAACACGTCGAACCTTGAGGCGGATGGGCTACAGCAGCAGAAGACCACACCGGGTGCCACTCCTGACAGCTAAGAACAGGAAACTGAGCCTACAATTAGCACAGGCTCACCAAAATTGGACAATAGAAGATTGGAAAAACATTGCCTGGTCTGATGAGTCTCTATTTCTGACATTTGGATGGTAGGGTCAGAATTTGGCATCAACAACATAAAAGCATGGATCCATCCTGCCTTGTATCAACGGTTCAGGCTGGTGGTGGTGGTGTAATGGTGTGGGGGATATTTTCTTAGCACACTTTGGGCCCATTAGTACCAATTGAGCATCGTGTCAACGCCACAGCCTACCTGAGTATTGTTGCTGACCATGTCCATCCCTTTATGACCACAGTGTACCCATCTTCTGATGGCTACTTCCAGAAGGATAACGCGCCATGTCATAAAGCGCGAATCATCTCAGACTGGTTTCTTGAACATGACAATGAGTTCACTGTACTCAAATGGCCTCCACAGTCACCAGATCTCAATCCAATAGAGCACCTTTGGGATGTGGTGAAACGGGAGATTCGCATCATGGATGTGAACTAGGAGACCCAAACCTGTTCTAGCATGACTTTTCATGAAGATATGGTTCACATGGGTTGGAAGATAGTGGAAGATTTTGAGTGACCTGCTATGGAGCTCTGACCTCAAACCTACTGAACATTTTTGGGGTCCAGGCCTCCTCAATTTACCTACATCAGTACCTGACTTTTCTAACACCCTTGTGGCTGCATGACCACAAATCTCACCAAGCACAATCTAAAAATCTAATGGTCCATTTTCCAAGAGGAGTGGAGGTTATTATAACAGCAAGTGGGGACTAGTTCAAGTTCAAGTTCAAGTTAAAGTTTATTTCTATAGATCTTTTCACAATAGACATTGTCTCAAAGCAGCAATTAAAGTGACTAGATGTGGAATAGGATGTTCAAAAAGCAGTTAGATTTCAAAATACTTTCGTTCATATAGTGTACTTACACACATACAGCAATCATTAAGTGCAACAGTGTAGTGAAAATTGCAAACCCTGTGTGATTACCCACTCACGTTAATGTTATTGTGTGCTGACAGGGGAATCTTTAAGCAACAAGTACAAGGGCCTTGCCTGGGAGGAAGATGTTTTAGATGGAGCTGCCAAAGAGCATCAATTAAACAAACGCCTGCTGGATCACTTCAGAGTGCTGGCTGCCAACAACGAGGACACAGATGAGGTTGTTAGTGATGGTATTTTGTTTGCTATGCTGTTGTGTAGGCCAAGAATGAGCTGTGTTACAGAGCTGTTTAGAAAGGTGTGTGCTTTGAGAAAGCCTGATGTCATGTTTGCTCGTATTGATCTGTTTGGCTCCAGGTTGATCTGCAGTACCTGAACGAAATCCTTAGAGATGGCGCTGATCCCAATTCAGCAGACAAATATGGACAGACAGCACTTCATGAGGTGAGTTTTTATGGCCTCTGAGCATCAAATGTTGTATCGAAGATGCAGCTGCCGAATTCTGGGGTTCACTCGCAAGCAAACATTCGCTGTTGGTTCAAGCTGCAAGTATTTAAAAATCACATACATTTCACGTGTGATTGCGTGAATCAAATGTGATCGCATTTGAAACATTTTTTTACATTTAATTGAACTTTAATCTATGTAAAAAAAAAACAAGCTAAAATAATACTATTGTGCAACTATAAATGTGTGCTCTGGTAGATCTCACGAGCCTGGAATGTAGACGTGATGAGGTTCTTCTTTGAGAGAGGAGCCGATATCCGCAGACCTGATGCATTTGGGGTTACGCCTCTTCACGTGGCTGCAGCCTTGGACTATGAAGATATGATCCGTTTTCTTCTGGAAAGAGGAGGTGCATTTGTTAAGAGTGAATCTGCATTAACATTTATAACCCAAACCATATTTATAATCCAAACCAGGTTCTTACACCAGGGTGTACTCATAGGTACCAGCATCTGGTCTACTTCAACATTAAGGTTTGAGGTATGGTTCATGGATATACAGGTGTGGGCTGGGACTGAGCATTTAATAATTTCATTAGTAGAGTTTGATAATTGTCCAGATAATTGTCAAGTTTTACACTTTTGCAAATGGCCTTGGACTATGGTTCCCATCAGCCATGGTACCCTCACATGACAAGTGGCATGGTTACTTTTCATAGTGAGCTTTATGCTCACCGTCCTCTGCACTCTTTTCTTTGTCTTTCAAGGTCTTTCAAGGTGTTTCTTGAGTAGTTTACCTGTTCACACCTCATAAAGAATGATCTGAACTTGCATCCACTTCTTCTATAATACATGACAAACTCCTTCAGCCACACAATGTATCAAAATAAACTACTGTATTGCTGAGGATGGAGCCACCAGGAAGGAGGAAAAGATAAAGGCCAAGGAGGAGGTTTATGGATGTGGTGAGGGAAGACATGCAGGTAGTTAGGTTGAAAGAGGCAGATGTAAAGGACAGAGGGGTATGGAGACGGATGATCGTGGCGACCCCTAATGGGAGAAGCCGAAAGAAGAAGAAGAAGATTTTAAAACTACAAAAATACAAAGCACTAAGGTATTTTTTAAACAAAATATGAAGCCATTTTCAACAGCCCTATCAAAACCAATTACAAAAGCCTATTTTATATTTGAAATACGTATTTGATATACGTATTTCAAAACACTGCCCATCCCTGACTGCTCAGGTGCTTGTTTAGTCTCTCGTCATTTCGAGACTGGACTACTGCAACTCTCCACTGGCAGGTCTACCTCTAAACTCAACCCATCCTCTTCAAATAATCCAAAATGCAGCTGTGCGACTGTTTTTACCTGCCTAAGATCTTCTACACCATCTCACTGCTGTGCACCCTATACTGGCTCTAGGTTGCTACACGCATCATATGCAAAACAACGACGCTTGCCTACAAAGCCAAAAATGGACCAGCACGCTCTTATCTGAAAGCTCTTGTCACTCCTCACACTGCACCATGCTGCCCTGAGATCATCTAGCACTGCTTGAATGGACCCACCTTCTATCAGGGTTAAAGGTAGGTATACATCAAGATTTTTTTTCTGTTCTGGCATCGAGGTGGTGGAATGAACTTGCCCTAGAGTTCCGAAATCTTCAAACAACAGAAGACCTATCGCTTCCTGAAATACTTGAGCTAGCACTTATTATCCCTGATTGTTTTATGTCTTTGTTTATATAAAAAAAAGTGTGCTTTAATTCACCCCAACAAAGTTTTAGGCTGATGGTGTTCTAAGTTTGCAACCCAGAAAGCCAGTGTTGATTTATTCATTGTTAGACTTCAAAAGACTTTTGTAGCTCTGTATAAATGTCGAATCATGCTGGATCCAGAGCCTATCTTGCAACATTGGCCAGGAGGCAGGAATACATTCAGAATGCGATACCAGTCCATAACAGGAACTGTAGAGAAGCCAGTACACGTTTTCTTATTATTATTATTATAGTTTTATTGATTTCTTATTCAAACTTAACCAAAACAACAAGCGAGCTGATCAGTCAACACACACAGCATGCATTCAAACCTATTAATAACAATATAACAACAATGCATTGTTCATTTGAGGAAGTGACCATGGAATGGCAAAGGGCAAGTCAAGACATGCAAAAGAAAAGGAAGGAAAAGATGGAAAAGGAACATAAGTCAGGGCTAGGGTCTTGCTTGTTCAAATAAATCCCACAAAGTGGCCCATAACTGCCAGAATAATTCAGATTTGTTCTGTAAGTTTTTCCAAAGGAAGAAGATTAGCCACTTGTGCTAAACACATCTTCAGAGTTGGAACCTGAGAAGATGACCATAGAAAAAGTATACATTTCTTTGCCAAATAAATGATAAAATTTAATAAAGCGTGTGAATCAGTAGAGAAATCTAGTGATGTCTTACTGTTTAGGAAGTATATAGCTGGAGACATAGTGAATTTTCTAGCCAGCATTTTCTGAACCATATCATGTACCTCATGCCAGAAGGGTTCACCTTTTTTACAGTCCTAAAATAAATGCATTAATGTTCCTATTTCAGAATTATATTTGAAACACAGCTGAGAAACATTTGGGTACATTTTTATGAAGGTGTACTGGGTGAGATATGTTCTGTATATGGATTTGAAGTTTTGCTCATGCACAAAGCTTGAAGTTGATTTATGAAAACCTCCTCACATATAGAGAGCAATTCATCATCAGTAAATGATTGGCCCATATCCCTTTCCCAAATCGTTCTTAAATGATTTAAAGGTGAAGAGGCTTCTGATAACAGAGAATACAGACAGGAAATCTGACCCTTTAGCGCCCCCCAGAAGAAGCAGACGATTTTTAATATCAGAGAGTTCCCAGTGTATTTTACCCTGTCTCATTTCAGACTGAATAAAATGATGTAGTGTAATAGAAATGTGTAAAAATCTGTTTTAGGAATTTGGTGATCTATTGTAAGCATCTCAAAATATTTTAAACATTGCCTGTAAATAAACTGGATAGTAATAAACCTTTCTACCCAGGTCTGAAGGCCAATATTGGCTAATGAGGCAGGGAAGTCAGGGTTCCAAGAGATTGGGGATTGCATGGTCAGATTCCTGGGGAGATTGAGATGCTCGGAGATCTTTCGAAGCCAAAAGGGTGTTAAATAACAAAAGGTTTTTACCTACTGTGGCTGTCACGCTCGGATCAAGAGTCGGAGACCGGAATACAGTCAATAAGCTTTATTTGCCTTAGTACACGAGACAGGAGCTTCGGCAGAAGCACAAACCGGGAAGTACAGGGATGATCTCTAGTACAAACTGTAGATCGGATGGTGAGCGAGTGGGAACAGGGGCCTTATAAAGGGGAAAGTAAACTGGAGACAGGTGAAGGTGATTAGTATTGGGTGAGGCTGTGCGAGTGTGCTGAGTGCAGGAGGGAGGCGTGGCTGGTGGTTCCCTGACAGTGGGCAACATTTTTTGGGAGGCAGGAAGAAACCAGAGAGCTTGAATGAAACTTGGACATTGAAACACAACAGAAGCAGTAACCCAAGCTCAAGATCAAACTGGGGGACTCTGGAGCTATGAGGCAGCAACACTTCCGAGCACCGTGCCCTAATAATAATAATACAATGAAAAACATTTCAATAGTGACACATATAATCATTGATCGATGAAGAAAGAAATTCAGTATAACATAACTATCTATTTACTCTAACACGGTCAGCATGTATGTATCTGTTGTTTCAGCTGACGTTGAGGTCCAGACATACAGGGACATGCAAACACCATTACACTTTGCTGCTAAGAACGATGCGACTGAGGCCATTCAGATCCTGCTGCAGAGCGGAGCAAACATTGCTGCACACGACTACAAACAAAGAACTCCACTACAGCTTGCTGCCAACTTGGGTACAGCTTTCTATAAAGAAATGTTGTCCTATTGAATATCCAAAATCTATACTTCTTATTGGGTTAGCAGAGTAAAATATGTATAAAAGCTCATTTCAGACCATAGGAGGAAATTAAAATATCACTGAATGCTTAAATTAAAACCAGTATAAACATGGAAAAAAAAGACATGCATGAAAAGAATAATGCACCCGAACCCCATAATAATAATAATAGGATTAATAGTAATTAATAGAATATTAAGATTTTTTACTTCCATTTGAACGAGAAGGTGTGTATGTGTGCTTAAAGATCGCAGTGAAGCCGCACAGACCCTCTTGGAGCTGGGGGCAGATGCTGGGGTTCAGGATTCTGATGGACAGCTGTGTATCACTGCCATGATTGACAAGATGACGCCTGTGGTCAGAGTCAATAATCCATACCTTCATAAATTCACGTATAGCAACCGTTCTCGCAATGTACTGTCTGTCCGAATGTATTCATTTTCCACAGGCCAATTTGGCACTAAATCAATTTCTTGTGAAAGACCGAATGACACGCCAGCAGTTCTTCTACCTTCACTTGCTGGAACCAGAGCGAACATGGCAGAAAACATCGCCAGGTAGTGACAGTATGGAATCAAGAACGAATGTGTTGCAGCTGAGGAAATACAAATGTTTAAATGCATGCATAATTCTTTTTTATCTTGCCCTCTAGGGAAAACTAAAAGTGAGCCGACATCACCGGTACTCCATCATCAGCCTGACAAGACTTCATCATTCTATTAATTTTAGTTCTTGTATATTCAATAACTAGATCCAATTCTTGTGACATTGATTGATCGATTCTAATAATGCACTCTCTTACTGTTGAACAGCTCGCGTTTATAGTGCATCAAGGGAAACTGGATCTTATTATGCATCCGGTCATGTTAAAGCTCATCACAGTCAAATGGAACCTGTATGGCAGGTGAACACCATACTATTTTACTATTTAAATGCAAAGCATTCGTTGGAAAATGAAACAAACTGGGATCTCAAATTTTCATCCACAGACTCGGTGCATGGATCCTCTTACTGCTCAATTTTTTATTTATCGTTTCCTGGACCACAGTGGCCATATCGGTGTCTGTGTCTTCAGATGAGGAAAAACGCTATGTTTTCCCTCAGGTATGAAGCCCAACACAAACTGCTGATTAACCACACTCTCAGCCTGGCAATAGACACGGATACATACCTATACACAGTGCATTCAGAAAGTATTCAGACTCCCTTTACTTTTTTTTTTTTATGTTGTTATCTTGTAGCCTGATGCTAGAACCGTTCAAATTGATTTTTTGTGTCCATAACTATTCAGACTATTTACTCAATAATTAATTGAAGCACATCAACCCTGACCAGTCTCCCAGTCCCTAATGCAGAAAAACATCCCCACAACATGATGCAGCCACCATCATGCTTCACTGTTGGGATGGTTTTGGGAAGGTGATGAGAGGTGCCTGGTTTCTTCTAGACATACTGTAAAGTTTATAATTGAGGCCAAACAGTCATTGTTTCATCAGACAAAAGAATCTTGTTCCTCACAGTCTGAGAGTCCTTCGAGTGATTTTTTGCAATGTCAAAACAGCCAACTTCCATAGTTTTTACACAGAGGAAAAGCTTCTGGCTTCTTCTAGCTACTCTGCCATAAAGCTCAGATTGGTAGAGGGCTTCACCATCACTTTAGCTCGGGGCGAGATTTTCTCACCGGCTTTCTAAGTCCCTGAGTGTACTCTTGCCACCCTGCCTGTTCCTGATCCTGATCCTGACCCTGACACCTGATCCCTGCTCTGCCTCTGTTTCCGGGTTGGACTCTGGTTTGTTTTTGTTTTTTTTGCTTTGCTTTGCTCTGCCCTATATTGCTCTATTTGTCAGCTCTTGGATTTTGGACTTTTTTGGATTTCTGATTTTGGGTTTCCTTCATTGCTCTGTCTCCTGGCTCTTGGACTTGGACTGTTTTTTTTTTTTTTTAACCTGTGTTTTTCCCACTGCCTCTTTTCCCATTGTACCCTGCTTTCACCTTACACCTGCTTGCATCCTGCATTTGGGTCCACTCAGTCTCACCATTTCCTGACAACAGATGGACTTTGAGAGTTTTCAGAGTTTCATTTTTCATACATTTGTAAAACAATTCTAGAATTCTGAAAAAAATTAAAAAATAAATAAATAATTTAAATGATTGTAGTATCATGCTGCAGTATAAAATTGAAAATTGTGAAGGGGGTCTAAAAAGTTTCTGAATACACTGTATACATATTTTGTACCATCTCTCTACAGGATTGGTGGCGTGTGTTTGTGGTTATGATAGCCTTAGGGCTGACTATGCTGGAGGTGTACAGGGAGGTGATGGAGATTCTGCGCTCTGTTAAAAAGCTCAAAGATTGGCAGCAGTGGTGTGAACAGAGACTCAATGAGGATCTTGCTTGCACACACCCCATGTGGCCAGAGGTACTACATCCAACATGCAGAATTATTAAAGAGTTCATTCTGGGCTGTATTTAGGATATAGTTAATAGTACCTAATAATACATTATGGCTGAAACTGTGTATGTTGTTATTAAGACTGTAAATACACTACAGAAAAAGTGCGGAATGGCATTAAAGTATTAATCGTGCATATGGCTCGATTTTATGGCTCAATAAATTGTATTACAATAAACTTGCAAACTGCAGCTGTAACCATAACAGTGCTGAGTCAGCTGATCCATTAAATCCACAAGCATAAAAACAGGGCAAATGATCCAAAGCATAGGCACAATTCATTAATCCTAAATGTAAAAATAGCACCTGAGAGCATGAAAAACATACATCACGTGTACACACAACAATGCAATGTCATGACCTCAATTTTGTATCTCATTGTCTCATTAAGTGTCCAGTACTACATCAACAAATGAAATGGGGAAAAAATTGAAAATGATTATTATTTTGTTGAATTTAATAGCTTTGATTTTCAGTGATGGCAGAAAATAGAATCTTTCTAATATATTATTCAAGAAATAGAATGCCCTTTTCAAATGTTTTTTTATAGGTTGGAAATCAATGAATGTTGGTGTATTTACAGTGATTGTGTGAATAACATGATTATAATGACTAGGATCTTTCCTACTTTTTATTACCCTTATTAGCCTGAACAGTATGTTATACTCTTACATTTCTGCTACACCATACTGGAATTGACACCAAGTATGGTAGTATGTTTTGTCACTTCAGAGACATGAACATTCATTTCATTATAGTAATAGTGGGTTGACAAGAAATGCAAGCAAATATGTACGCTGACACCGAATATACTGTCGAGAACCTTCCCCCTGTAAATATTGACATTGCATTTTCAAATGAAGTTCCAGACTCTGAATACAGCAACAACAACAAAAAACAATCAAACTAATCAACTAAAAAAATGAACAACCTTTTCTAAAGAATAATTCACATATCCAGTTCATTGAAAAACCTGCTGATGTATTTTACTTGTGTCCTAAAGGAACGTCATTACTTTGAGGGTCAGATTAAATTCATTCGCAGCATCAAGGGAAGCTACATGCAGGATCCCTGGTAAAACTCCAACATTCTTCCTCCAAAAATATATGTATATGTGCAAATTGTTAATTATTTTTAGCAAATGATTTCTTTGCTATTCATTTTCGTAGGAATATATTTGATTGGCTTGTGTACACATTGCTGATGGCAGTTTTGGGTCTTCACATGGCTGATGTTTACCTAGTGTCTCAAACACTCAGAATGTATAGCCTCCGAATGTTTGCTGTGGCCGTCATCGTCCTCTGGCTCAGGTTGATGAAGCATGTCAGAGGATTTAGGTAATAGGTGTCAGCTTTTTGTGCTTGGTGTTGATTTCTGTAATAGACATTACCTATTAGTAGAAAATGCTAGAACTACTAGATCTACAACTACATTTACTTCTGCTACTACTACTACTACTACTACTACTACTACTACTAATAATAATAATAATAATAATGTAAATTTAAGAGATCATTTGAAAACTAAAAATGGACTTTGTGAAGTTAAAGAAGAATTTATTTTCTTTTACATAACTTACATTTCTAATTAGCACTTATAGAATACAGAATACTTTTATATAAAAGATAATGAATAAGTATTAAATGCATATCAAATTGATAGGCAATCAATAAGGATTCACCCCTTCTCCTTTCAGTATTATATATTTATACATTAATAGAAATGTCATTTCTAAGAGCTTTAAAACTTATGCAACATATGTAAAACAGGGAACACCTGTGTCACATTGTGTCCAAACTAAACAGTGAAATATCACTAAATATTTATAAAAATCAGCTAAAATTGATTGATTGAGATGGTTTGGACATGTGCAGAGGAGGGACATGGGGCATATCGATAGAAGAATGCTGAGGATGGAGCCATCAGGAAGGAGGAGGAGAGGAAGACCAAGGAGGAGGTTCAGGGATGTGGTGAGGGAAGACATGCAGGTAGTTGGTAGGCAGATGTAGAGGACAGGGGAGTATGGAGATGGATGATCCGCTGTGGCGACCACTAATGGGAGCAGCCGAAAGAAGAAGAAGAAGATCAGCTAAAATTTCCGGTCAGATTAGAAAAATATGGAGAAATTGAAAAAGTTACAGCACTAAAGAGATTTTAGAGCTCACTGGCTGAAATAGGAGAACCTGCACACACCTTGACAATATTGTGAGCTCTTCATAGATATGGCTTTTATGGGAAAGAAGGACAAAGGAAGCCATGGAGCTTTTGGAAAATATATCATTGTCTAATGAGGTTAATGGCCATCCATTTGCTCTAAAAGCAAAGCATTATGCGTGGTGCAAAAAAAAAAAATACGGATCTGTATCCAATTAACACCATTCATGCAAATAAGCATGTTGGTGGTAGCATCATGCTCTGCTTTTTTTTAAGCACGCTGAACTATAGGATGGGATAGCTTGCGTTTTGCGATGGCTTGTTGCCATCCTAAGCAAAGATGATAGAGCCAACTAAGCTATTTATTGAGCGCAAGCCAGACAGCCAGAATTCAGGGAACAAAATGTATGTTCCAACAGGACAATGAGCCAAAGCACCTGGCACAGATTACAAGCACAGAGAGACAGTTGAGACACCTGAAATCTATAGTTGCTGCCAAAGGACAGTTCACAGGGGTGGTGCGGGTGAAAACATTTGTTTTTTACATTTTGAAATAACTAGCAAATAAATACAACTACATAACCAGGGAGAAATAATCATAACTATTACTGCACTGCAATATAAAATACATGAGACATGAGTTTTATTGCGATATAGCTATACATTTTATATGCTGTACACTCTACAATTAATGATTGCTGCCCATTGGTTTGTGTTCTAATTATCTTGATTATATTCTTTTATATAAAAAAAAAGATAGATGATTAAAAAGAATTATACAAGTTTTAATTGTCTAGAATCAGTAGCCTAAAACGACAGGGGAAATGAGCATTTCTACCGTTTCCAATTTAAGGAGAACAGAAGATAATATTTCATAATAATATTACCAGCAGTGCGGTCAGTCTGAACTCGTGATGAGTTCTCATCTGATAGATTTTTAAGTGTTCCTGCAGTAAGTTGTCTAATATTCTTGGTCTAATTTTTATTTATATTCATTTTGTCTGTGGATGATTTGAATTATTATTACTTGTTTTTTTTACTTTTTACATTTTCAAATAATTAGCAAATAAATACAGCTAAATAGCCAAGGAGGAAGAATAACAGGAGGATTAGCAGCATTTGATTGATTTTTTTTGTGTCTTTTCCCCCATAAATTTTGTTTATTATAATAATTACATTAGAAATATGGTAGACCGAGTGTTAAAATGTGTTCACTAATTGGTTGAACAGAAAATTCTTTATTGGTCAATTGGAAGTGCAGTGTGATGAAGTCACCAGAACGCAAAGGATCACTTGCTTGGTGGATTTTATTCCCATGATTCCACTGACTTCTGATAGATGTTCTCAGCCTTATAGATGAGAAAACACCTCCTTAGAAATCATTGCACATCTAGAGTACCCCATTAAGAAAAGTAACATGTGGTCAGTGGCCTTTTCTCAGGTTTCACTACACATAACAGGTGCATCTTTGTGTTTTAAGTAACCATGGTGATTCAATGGCCACTCAATACCAAAGTAGCTATAGAAACCTGTTCATTAGTGGCTTGTGCACCGTAGTCCCCAAATTTGGAGTCATTTATGGACAGAACATTTGCTGTCTTTTTTGTATAGTGATGATACTGATATTAATATTTTCACAGGGTTATGGGTCCTTTCATTGTCATGCTGGGGAAGATAGTTGGGGATGTTCTGCGCTTCCTCTTCTTATACGCTGAGATCTATGTCCCATATGCCTGTGCTTTCTGGATTATATTTGGAGGTGACAGCAATCAACAACTCGACTGCCCTGTCTAATATTTCATACTATATGCTGTATTTTCTTGTAAAATAATATGTTTTCACTAACTTTCCTCTCTTGCACAAAGGCTCAACAGCTGTACCTAGTATGAAAACCGTGCCACAGATGCTCTATAGCTTGTACCGTATTACACTAGTGGACGATTATGAGTTTGACGCCATGGTAGCTGTAGACCCTATTATGGCTCACTTGCTCTGTGGTACATTCCTGGCCCTGTCTGCTGTTCTGTGTGTCAACCTAATGATTGCTCTGCTCTCAGACACCTTTCAAAGGTAGGAGGAATAGTCCACTTGTTAGATAAGTACATTGTTTGGGTCATTCAGTAAAGCTGCAGTGCATTGTTTCTTTAGAGTATATGACAATGCCCTGGCAAACGCAGTGATGCAACAGGCATCCATAATCCTGCAGGTGGAAGAATCCATGCCTCAGCTGTGGCATTTCTATGACAAGCAGTATATCCACAGCTGCTGTGCCCCACTTGGGGAGTTTTATGATGATGACCTCCTAACAGATCCAGACCAGCATGAAAGGATGAAGAAACTTGCAGCAGAGATTAAGGTACAAGCTACGGTCACCCTGCACTGACCACACATATTATATGTTCACAACAAGAAGCTGTGATTCCTGTGCATTTGAACAATTATGTGTACACTCTACAATTAATTATTGCTGCCCATTGGTTTGTGTTTAATTTTGTTGATTATATTCTTATATATATATATATATATATATATATAAAAGTTTTAATTGTCTAGAATCAGTAGCCTAAAACGACAGGGAAAATGAGCATTTCTACCATTTCCAGTTTAAGAAGAACAGAAGATAATATTTCATAATAATATTACCAGTCGTGCGGTCAATTACCAGCAGGTTCCATTCCACTTTACAGGTGTCTAATTCTAATTAGGTCTAATTTTAATTTATATTTATTTTTTCTCTGGATGCTGCTCCTTGTCTGACACTGTTGTGGGCCTATTTAATCCCTCTGGCCCAAAATCTTAATTGACCTTGACCTTTCATTGCCTTTTGGATGAAAACATAAAAAATGTTTTGACCATTACAATCACCTCCTAATAACAACTCTAAGACAATAATAACCCAAATCCTATTACCCTAATCCTATAATCCTATAATCCCAACCCTATCACCCTAACCCTATAACCTTAACCCTAACCTATAACCCTAACCCTATACTTTAACTCAATAATCCTAACCCAATAGCTCAAATCCTATAACCCTAAACCTATAACCCTATAATCCTGCAAACTTAATCATATAAACCAAACCCAATAATCCTAATCCTATAATCCTTTAAACCTAATCCTAATCCTATAAACATAATCCTACAATCCTATAACCCTAAACATATAATAATTTAACCCTAATCCTATAACCCTATAATTCTAATCCTATAAACCTAACCCTATAATCATTTAACACTTATCCTTTAACCCCTAACCATATAATCCTATAACCCTAACCCTTATAACCCTAACCCTAATCCTATAACCCTATAACCTTAATCCTATAAACCTAATGCAATAATCTTTTAACTCTAATCCTATAACCCTAACCACATAATCCTATAACTCTAATCCGATAACCCTAACCCTAATCTTATTACGCTAACCCGATAATCTTATAATCCTAACCCTATAACCCTAACCCTTTAATCCTATAACCCTAACCCTATAGCCCTAACCCTACAATCCTAACCCTAT
>JAAIIK010000042.1:3623060-3652599 GCA_014706435.1 Silurus glanis | reverse complement strand
TGATGGTGATGTTAAAGATGATCATGGTGGTAATGATAATGATGATGGTGGTGGTGATGATAATGATGGTGATTTTAATAATTATTATTGCTTTGAGTGTCATCATCCTTCACACTAGAGTTACAGGATGTTGTTATGAAACTCCTCCACATGTACCACATTTCTTTCATTAGTCAGCAAAAAATAAAGTTAGCTCGGACAGTAGAAGTTGTGCGAGCGGCTGATTTCCGGTTCCGTCGCTTTGCGCTCCGCCAGTGAAGTGAAACATGGCGGCGGCTGAGACTGATCGGGAAGCGGCGAGCGTTCTCTGCAGCGAATTCCTCCATTTCTCGGCAAAGGAGACCGCTGCGGTAGGCGACAGTTCTCTAGAACACATCAGAAACCGTTCCCCTTTCGCATGGGGTCCGTGTGAGAGCGGCTCGTGTTTGTTTCGCGGTGATAAATTTCACCATTTTCCACTCGGCTTGTTTTTTTCACCGAGGCGTCCTGCCTAATGCTAATGCTAATGGCAGCGCTATGATAACTAGCCTGGTTCTTACTTGTTTTTTTGCTGCTCGCAAGTACCCCAGTAACAATGACTTACTAATTAGCTATTATTAAAGGCCTTATTCACATTTAATCTCGTTGCCCACTATTGCTAACTTGTTTTTTCCCCTTTTATTTGTCCTTGTTCTTTTTTTTTTATAAACTGCTTTTATGAAGAATTAGCTAGCTGGCTAACTGTAGGGATGTTTTGTCATAGCAGAGGAAACTGATAAACAACACTGGCTTTGTTCTGCTCTCAGGCAAGCTGGGGACAGCTCTGTACTGCATTAATGGATTCCAACCTGTTGCTCTTTATTTTTTTTTTAAATTATTTTTTAATTAACCTTCTTCTGTTTTTGTGAACAGCCACTCGGGTCTGTATTTCAGACTTGGTCAGGTCAGGGTTTTTGCTTAGAAATGCAAATAGCTCATTGCAGGTTGGATAATACCATGACATTACATGTATCCCATAACTTTGGATATAATTGGATTTATAGAAAATAAATAATTGCTTTAGTGTTTTAATAACGTGTTTTTTTTTCTCTTCAAAGTAGGTATTTATCATCCGTCAAAAACTCCATGTCATCACAGTGATCATGACTCGGCTTTATATTGACATTCAGCCACTTGTCATGATACAATGTAGGGCTGCTGCTTTCGATTCTTTTAGTAATCGAGTATTTTAACGATTATTCAATTGAATAATCAAGTAATCGGATAAGATGTACCTTTTCTTTATCAAAGAGCAATACTAAATGAGAGAGAAAATAAGACGTGTCTCTTAAAATAAACAGGAAATTATTTATTTATTTATTTATTTTTATTTTTTAAATGTACATTTTTGTTGCTGAAATTGCATAAAAGAATATCAGTCAAAACCAAATCTATTTAGTGCATTTAATAGCCATATTGCATCAAAATACAAATACAGTTGCGTTTGAAATGTCCCTCTGCAGTGGCCGTGTAGAGTAAGTTATGGGAAAATATTTGGAAAAGCTGCTTGAAATTGCCCACGCACCAAATCCATGCATTTATCAGCAGCTTTATTTCATTAATTAATTACAATTTATTTAGATTAATTCGCCTCGACGCATTTTTGTAATCAAATTACTTGAGTTACTCGAGGAATCGTAATGTTTGCTCGTCGCATTTTCGTATTTTATACGCTGCTAGAAATCAGCCGACCTTCTTTCCGGTTCTTCCTCACTGCTCGTTCTCTCCTACACACACTCGCAAGCGATTTAAATCGTCCCATCGATCCAGTCTTTCAATTCTGCCGTTCTGGGACATTTCCAGTTGCATAAGATCATCCTGACACCTCAAATACAACCTTAATAAGAATATATGCATTTTTGTTTGTTTGTTGGGTGCCACTTGTTTATCTCCAAAACACCTAGGCTTTCTTTAGGTATTTCTCGGCTTTTGCACCAGGATGGGTGAACTTAAAAACAGTCCCATATTATATGCAAATAAGTGTCTTCCATTTCATTGCATTTCCAACATAAATTATTTTACTTTATAAAGTCTGGATGTATGCTTTTATGCACATTGGATAGGATGTCCAGCCGAACATCATTTAATATTAATCCCCAAATCATTCAAACGTATTGTCGTTTAAGTGGCATTAACCTTAGACCAAAACACTTTTTTTGTTTTCACTGTTTTTGTTTGGAATAATACTGTTAAATGAAATATTTCAATTTATCATCACTCATTTGTTTCTTATTATACATGCTGAGAAAAAGCAGACTGTACCAACTAAAAGTTGTGTATTGCATTGAATTCAGTGGTAATTAGTGATGTAGGTTAGTAGGTCAGAAAAGTGCCTTGTAATCCCTTTGCACCTGCAGCCTTTTAATACCTTTTTCAAGGAAACACAATGAGAAATACACGTAAGTATAATTAGCGTTATACGATACAATAGAGATCAGATTTGGTGCTATTGTTGAAGCCAAAAGTTTACAAATCCCCCAGGCTAAAGTCATATCAACAACTCGCATGTTACAGTCCCTGTGTCAAGCCAGTTTATTTAAATGGTATGATCTCAATTCCATAAGAAGTCATTTTAGAATTTCAGCTCTATATATGATATCATGTCGGTGCTGTTTAGTGCCTTTTGCTTTTGCTTAACCTGAATCAGAACCTTTTAGTAGCGCTCAAGCTTCTTACAAAACTTTGCACAATTTTTGCTCAACCCTCTACAGAATTGTGGGATAAACCGTGAAGCAAGAACGCATGATCAGGGAACTTTTAATGGCTCAAACTGTATCACAGGGGTGGTTATATCTTCAGCTAGGTAGATTATCATGGCAACCAACTTTATATGACTAACCTGCTAAGTTGAAGTCTTGTCCAATCAGAGAGCTAGGGTTTAAGATAGGCAACTTTTCTGGATACTTGGTTTGTTTTTGAATAAGGTGAAATGTTCCAGAGGATTTAAATTTTTGTTTTTGTATTTTAAAAATCAGAATAAATCAGCTATTGATGATGAATCTATTTTTTTTTTAGAAAAATAAAAATTGAAAAAATTAAATAATTAAAAAAAAATACAAAAATTGCTGCGTTATACTGCACACACATTACTTGTTGAAGCTGTGAGTGCACAGGAATTGATATTAATAGTTTGTCTGTATATAGCATCAATGTTTAGGTAGTCTATTTATTACATGCAATATGCAGTATCTATTAGTAGCAAAGTGGAATTTAAACAGACATTAACAGAAAGCCATGACCTCTTTTCGCCCCTTGCATGACTTGTGATTAGTCCCTGACTACCAGCGTTAAGGCAAATTGGCCTACGCCATTTTTCTATTAGTCAGTCTTAATTTACATAGAGCTTGGCATGGATCTTGATTTCCTAACGGTATTGCTTTCTTAAAATGTTTGTCCATTCTGCATTGTCGATCAGTTTAACAGCCCAATTGGAGGGCTGTTAAACGCAAGTTTCTCTTTCAAACATCCGTTTGGTATCTGACTATGAGAATTGCCTCAGGCGTGACCAATCCTGGAAGCACCAATCGCACAACGGCTGTCAGTTTTTTTCCTCTAGCTGTTACAGCTCTTTTCCTTTATTTTTCCCTCTCATGTTAAGTGGGGTAAAGAAGGATAATTGCTATAAGACCCGATATCAAGAGGCACGTTGTGGTGGTCTCGTTTATCTACCGGTGTTCGCATCTCTGTTATGGTGACTGCGAGCCCATCTAGTTACACAGCGGTAGGGAAAGGCCCCTTTCGTCTGTGTGCATGTGGGTCTATGATGTCATCCCCAATGGATAGCTTGTTTGGAAGTTAGCACATGCTAACCCGTTAAGGGTTTTGTAGCGCTGACGGGCCGCGAATAGAGGAAACCCATGTCTCTCTCTACCACCCATGGAAAGGGACGAGTCTGCTTCTCAGGCATGTTGTCGCTTGGGAGAGTTGATGGATGAAGTCCTTCCTGACCTTCCTCCTTTCATTGATTGATTCAAACTTTATTGTGTGGGACAAGGAAGAGGAGGAAGATGATGATGAGGATGCTTGTCTATTGGAGGATTTGAAGGAAGACGAGGAGGATACGATTCTCCCTCCTAATCTTCTTTTCAGGCATTTTTGGGACAAACCCTTCTTGCATAGAGTAACTGTTTCTCTAGACTGGAGGTGCACAATATGGAGGATTTGGGGATGTCCGACCCTCCCTAGTCGAACTGTCAGTGGCAAGTCGCCTCCACCCAATTGGCGGGCAGCCCTATCCTCCTCCTCCCCTTCACTGCCGAGACGGACAGAGACACTGTCTGCCTCTCTTTGCCACAGCCCAGAGGCAAGGCCTCTTTTACAGCAGCAATGGCTAAGCTTTGCCCAGCTAACCATCAGGGAGGAAAGAAGAGATAGGCAACCTAACCTGGGGTCTGGTTTTGGGTAAAAAACTGGGCTACAGCACTCTACACTCTCTGTAGCACACCTCTGCTTAGCACAGGAGTCTTGTTTCCCGTTTCAGCACAGGAGCTGTTTCCCAAATGGGGATGGGTTCCCCTTTTGAGTCTGGTTCCTCTCAAGGTTTCTTCCTCATAACATATAAGCAAGTTTTTCCTTGCCACAGTCTCAAAAATTTTTTTCTGTGCATTTCTGGGCAGTGTGCCGAGGCCCCGGACGTGTGTAAAAAGTCAAACAAAAACACACGCAAAGACATCCGAATTAGTGTTGCAACCACCAGCTCCGCGCTGGTGGGCAGTGGCCCGCTCTCTGCTCGTGCGGAGAGTTGGTGAGCATGTGCAGTTCACCCTTGGGTATTTTCCACAATATAACGAGGGCGCACAGAAAATTCCTCAGGTTTGCCTATCGGGGCACAGCCTACAAATGTTTGACAGTTCCGTTTGGGGTGGCACTAGCCTCAAGGATCTTTACCAAATGTGTCGAGCACTAGCACCTGCACTAGCACTAGCACAGGTACAGTGGGTCTCGGAGTGTCAGCAAATTTGGACTCCTCTGTGCTCCGTCACAGCGGGAGGTGGAGGTGGATACAAATAAGCCCTTACCTAAAGGGTGTAGGCTTCAAAATAAATGAGACAAAAAGCTGCTTAGTGCCCAGGCAGGAAATAATTTCTGGGTCTCAGGCTGAACTCAGACCTGTACCAGGCTTTTCTATCAGAGGAGCACATCAGGTTGATTGTTGGTTGTCTTTCCCTCTTCCACTGAGGCAAGAGAGTCCCAATCAGACTATGTTTATGCCTTCTAGGTCTGATGGCCTCGGCAATGTTCGTCATCCCTTTGGGACTTTTGCGAATGAGAGGGTATCAGTGCTTGGTAGCTTTGCTTGCACGCTCTCTGCCACTGGAGAAAAACGCATGTTTCTCGAATCAGGAACCCCGGTGGAAACTGTTTCCCGGAGAAAAGTAATGATGACTGATGCGTTGCTCACAGGTTAGGGTGCAGAGTGCGAGGGCAGAATAGCGAAAGGGAAATAACCCATTTTTATTAATTACGGGAGACTCATCCTAGGAGTAATGAATGCAGGGGTGTATCTCCTGTCCAGGGGAAATCCCCTGTACGGGGAGTGGATTCTCCACCTTTAGGTGCTGGACCTGTTGTGGGAGAGGTTCGGCCGGGCTGCTGTAGATTTTTTCGCCTCGCACGAAAATACTCATTGCCCTCTATTCTTTTGTGGATGCGTTGGCTCACCCGTATGATCGTACCGACTCTAAAAAGAGTAAGTGAATGCGGTCACTCAGTAATATTGATCGCTTCGAACTGGCCAGGGAAATTGTGGCTGACCGAGATAATGCATATGAGAGGAAATGAATGTATTTGAGCTATGGTGGGTACAAAGACAGATTGTCCCCTTTCACTGTTCTGTGGCAGAGGTGTTCTGTTTTACTGCAAGAACTTTTAGATAAGGGCAGAGCCTTTTCAATCAAAGGTTTATCTCGCCGCTATTTCTGCATGCCATGTAGGGATTGACGGAAATGCTATAGGTCATTTACCCCGCTTGTGTGCAGGTTTATGAGGGGGGCGCGGCAGTTTCAAAGCTGCTGATTCCGCCGTAGGATCTGTCTGTGGTCCTTAGCCTCCTTTTGAGCCGATGGAGAGTATTGATTTGGAGCTCCTTTCACTAAAGGTTACTTGATTAGCTCTTTCAACCACGAAGCGGGTTACTGAACTTCATGCTTTGTCGGTTCATAACTCCCGTATGCGGTTTGCTATAAATTTCTCGTGAGTAATTCTCAAGACTAGTACGCCATTTGTCCCTAAGGTGAGCGAGTCAGCTTTCGCCTGCAGACAGGTGGATTTCCTGTTTTTTCCATCCGCCCCTTTTTTCATCATTGGCGGGGGAGCAGCTTCATTGTTTGTTTCCTCTCTGTGCGTTACGTCACTATGTGGACAGGACGAATGGATGAGACTAAGTAATTAGGGCTGATTCTCATAAGGGTAAACCTATTTCCCTGTAGCACCTGTCCCACTGGCTAGTGGAAGGTTATATTATTGGGTTATAAAAGCATGGGTTTTAGTCCTCCAGAAGGGCTGAGGGCTCATAGTGCCTGAGGCATGGCCACGTCGTGGACGCGGCCAAAAATTTTTCACGTCTCCGGTCTCTTCGGTGAAGGGTGGAGAGCTCGTATAAATTTTGGCACAAATTGCTAAGTTGGTTGACGCCTGCTTCGGACAACATATCTGCAATACAGGAGTTGACTATATCCCATAGTGAGATACCGAACGGATGTTTGAAAGAGAACTTTAGGTTACCTTCGTAACCCCGGGTCTCTGATAACAGGAATGAGGTATCTCACCACAATTCAATTCATTTTTATTTGTATAGTGCTTTTAACAATGAACATTGTCTCAAAGCAGCTTTACACAGATAATGTGGTGATTAAAAGTGAATGTTCTTTATAAGTAAGTTTGTCTCTGATGAGCAAGCCGGTGGCGACTGTGGCAAGGAAAAACTCCCCGAGATGGCATAAGGAAGAAACCTTGAGAGGAACCAGACTCAAGAGGGAACCCATCCTCATCTGGGTTGCACCGAATGTCCATTTGTAGCAGATATACGATGTTGCGGGGTACAGTGATGATGATCACAAAAAGACACCACACTTCTCTCCTTGCAGTGGCAGATATGAGATATATATGAGTAATATATGAGAATGAGGCAGGAGTGTATATAGGGAGGTGGGACTCCTGCATCACCGACAGGCGTGGTGTGATTGCTTCCAGGATTGGTCTCACCCGCGGCGATTCCCATAGTGAGATACCTCACTCCTGTTATCAGAGAACCAGGGTTACGAAGGTAACCTTAAGTTCACCTGCCTGAACTACCTGATCACTCACTAGTCACAGCCTGGTCCTCAGGGTCAGGATTAAAATGGCCTTTCAATTGTTTGACAGCAGGCTTGTGACATTTGGTGCATCCTGTCATCATAGAACAAACAGAGGACTATTCCTTACCCTGGTCACCGTGAATTATCAGTTATTTAATCACAACTAACACAAAAATTAATAATGGCAGGTAACTGCTTTATTTATTTTATATGTAATTACTAGGGGTGTAACAGTACACATTCATACCGGAATTTTTCGGTAAAGGAGTTTTGGTGCTAGAAAGCTTTACACATTGAAAATAAAATAGACATGTACAGATTGTAATCCTTTTTATGTTATTTTTTTTTTAATTATTATTAAACACAACAATGTCAGGGGTATAAAAAAATTTAACTAGAGTCTGCGCAGTGTCACTGTGGCTACTCACTTCACACCGGATTTGTTTTGTGCATGCATGAAAACGTTTTATGTCTAGCTTCAAGATTGTCGAGAATTCCACCTATTATTCCTCGAGTAATCGGAGAAGCACTTTTTACTCATTACAGAGCAATATTAAATATAGAGACGAGAAAATAAAACGGTTCTTGTAAAATGAACGTTTTGTTTCCTTTTTAGAAAAATGAAAATTTTTATTACTGAAATTGCAATCTTTGAAAACTAAACCCATTTAGTGCATTTAATTGCCATATTACATCAAAATGTGAATACAAATATATAACAAAAAAAATCTATTTCAATCTATTTCAAAAGTTTAAAAAAAAGGTAAACGGCCTGTATGGTGTTTTCTTTGTTTTATTTTGAAATTATCCCAAAGTTTGGAAACTGTTCTTGTTTTCTTTGGCCTGGATTCTTTGGATTCTTTTCCTTGACCCTCGATTTTTCTCTCCGTTCCTTAATTTTTTTTCTCATTCTGTGTTGTATGGAAACCTGATTCCGCCACATTTTATGTTTGTATTTAAGTTTGCATAATTCCGACTTTTTTTTTTCTCGTAAACATGAATTTCCAGAAACCATGTTGTTGGCCTGAAGTCTGAAGCTGTTGGTGTATGAATGCGGCTCCTCTGCTTCATCCGTCTTGTTCCGTCTTCCCCAGAGCTGATTATTAGACAGAGTTTTCTCCAGGGATCGGAGGCTTCGTTCCCTACCATGCGATTCTTTTGATTGTAGTCTATTTTATTTTCAATGTGTAAAGCTTTCTGGCACTAAAGGGGGGGGTGCTGTCCGATTGGTTAAAAAAAAAAGTTGCTTTTTGGTTATCTATTTGAATCATTTAAACGTATTTGTTACGTTAGACTAGATGGGCATTCACTTGCTCAACTTAACCAGTTGTTAACCGACATCGTGATGCTGATTATGACTACTCATGCTACAGCTTCTGGGGTAACACTGTTAGGTGTGTGGGCCACTTTGCCCTGACATGCTTTTTCATCTTGGTCCACAAATGGGATTTAGGTCAGGCCGTTGCCATGGTCACTCCAGTACTTTTGCTCTGTTGTCTTTAAACCAGTTTGTTACTTTGGTGGTGAGCTTTAGTTCTTTGCCGTCCTTAAATAACCCAATTAGAAAGAGTTTTTAACTTTCTGACTGATGTCTCAGGGGAGAAAAGTGGAAGCTCAGTGAAAAGACTGATCAGAAATTTCTAATCTTAGCACCACCACTGCTGTTTTTTTGTTTTTATATTTTTTTTATAAAAGGCTAATAAATGAAATTTAGTTGTTCAGGGTGACTACCCAATACCATAAATGTATTTCCATTGTTCTATCAGACAAGAGATTAATTCTCCAAAAGTCTTGGAATAAAGGGGTTCTCAGCAGTCTTGTACCCTTGAGACCAACCTTTCTTCTTCCCTGAATTTTGCTGTGTTTATAAAGATGTTTCTAGTATTTTCAGTTGTTGAAATTTCTCTTGAGAACTGGAACTGTGAAAGGCACCAAATAATAAGGTTCCAATCACAAGACTTTAATTATAGCTACAGCTAGACAAGTTAAACTCTCAGGGCAAATGCTCTAATTCCCAACGACTTGTTACGGTTCTGCTGATTTGAATGGAGTGCTGGTGTTTTGCATAACAGCAATGGTACAGCCCTTTGGTGTAACTCTGCATCTCAGTCATGTTTTTGGGCCAACCTCATCCGAAATACTCCTTTAGTTCAATCCACAAATAGGATTTATGTCCGGGCTTTGTAATGGTCACAATCAATGCATTTACTTAGCCTTTAAGACAACTTTGGAATAATGTTTAACTTTGAAGTCCAGCTATATGATTGGGTGTTCCCTCCCAGTGATGCCGTCAGTGTTCTTTGCCAGTCCCCTTTTCCAGCGAATACGCACGACGCTCTTAAAGCAGCCTCGATTGCTTGAGGCATGGATTTCACAAGATGATGGAAACATTTCTTTGATATTCTGCTCCATGTTGACAGAATTCCATCTAGCAAATCCTGCAGTCTTTTTTTTTTTTTTTTTTTTTTTTTTCCTTTCTAGATATGTAATGCTTTAAATGTCCTGTTCTAGAGATTAAGACCGACTGAATTGACTGACGAGACAATTGCTTGAAGGTATAAGGTCTTCCTAATAAAGTGCTTGCTGATGTCTGTCAGCATGTACAGAATTGTGCTGTAGTTATTTAATTGCTGTTATTTAATTAACCCTAGTTTCTAGTTTTGTAGTTGTATTTGATTGAAATGCTACAAATAACGTAACATAAATGTTATTGCTATTTAATCTATTTTTAAAACAATTCATGCAATCAATTAAATTCGTTTTTTTTCCCCCCAAAGTATCTAATTATGCTCACTTCTACTTTGTTTGGCAATAAGGCATTTTTTTTTAATGAATTTATTGTTTATTTTCTCTGTAGGTTGCTCTGAAACTGTGTACCCAGAAGGTATGAGACAGAATTGTTCTTTTGAAAATCAGTATCTGGTGAGGGGGGAAAATGCTGGCTAGTACCATATTTCCGTTTAATATTCAGTTTGAGCTCTATATTAGCAGCCAAAAAAAGCATAGCCGGTCAGAATGAAGCGTAAGAGGAGTACAGCAATAAGAAATTTTTCTTATTTAACTTATTTCTCCTTAGACACATTCTACTGACAATCAATCCAGAATAAGTGCCATGACATAGAAAAAAGGATGTTACTTTTTTAAATTTTTTTTTACATCCCGATAAAACTTTCCTACAATTTAATTTATTGATATTGCAGTTGTTTGATATGTTCTCATTGAAATAAATACATATATTTCATTTGCAATCCTCTCATTTAATATCGTCTCCTAAGCCTGTTTTGGGGGGTGTCTCATATTGTGACTTAATTGTGTAGTTTAGTGTTTGGACTGCCATACAATGCAGGATGACTTCATTTCATGACAGGCTTCCATGACGCATACAATTGCATCTGGTTGTGGTTTGAAAAGGTCTTGCACAATCTTAAAAGCATTTTGAGATCATGACATTTTGGTGGTTTTTGCAGACTAGTCCTCAAAGGCAGCAGGTTCAACATCTCAGCTCACTAATGCACTCTTTATGACCGCAGTCAGACAACACACGCATTTTTTAAAAGTCGTTCTGTTTTCCGGATTAGCCATATATCAGAACATGTTGATATCTTAGATATTTCTTTGCTTAATTTCTGTTAAATTACACCTTGGTGCGGTTTGGTTTCTACTGGGGTGTTTGATGTTCAGGCATTAATAGTGGTGAGGTCCATGATTTGTTTTTGTTTGTTTTATTTAAACTTTTTCTTTGCTTGTGTATTGATTAATTATACAAATGTGCATTTATTTATTTACAACCACAATATAAAAAAACTTGACAGTGTAAAATGTAAATAAAAACAATGTAATTTGCAAATCTCATAAATCCCTATTCTGTTCACAATAAACCAAACAAAGTGTTTAAACTGAGAATGAATTACCGTATTTTTCGGACTATAAGCCGATATATAATATAATATTTATTCGTTTCCGTTCGGAAATTTCATTGGTCTAATGTTATGTCGCTCAGTTTTTTGGCTTGAAGTTTGTGAAACCAGGAAAAACCCAGGAAAAATTCATAAATAAGCCACTTCGTTGTTTAAGCCACGGGGTTCAAAGCGTAGGAAAAAAGTAGCGGCTTATAGTCCGAAAAATACGGTAGGTCTTTTTGAATTTGATGGCTGTAACAGGTCTCAAAAAAGTTGGGACAGGGCCATGTTTACCGCTGTTTATCATCACGTTTTTGTTGTCTGTATACTTCTGGGAACTGAGGAGACCAATTGCTTAAGTTTTGGAAAATGAATGTTGTCCCATATGCGTCTGATACAGGATTTTAGCTGCTCGACAGTTCTGGGTGTCTTTTGTTGTATTTTTCATTTCATGATATGGTTTTCAAATAGTGAAAGGTCTAGACTGTACGCAGGTCAGCTCAGCACACGGACTCTTCTACTACAAATGCTATTCTATTATTATGCTATTGTAATAGATGCTGCGGTCCGGGTTCGATCCTCGGTCAGGGAACCAACCCCAGCCACTTTCAGTGCCGGTCCCAAGCCCGGATAAATTGGGGAGGGTTGCGTTAGGAAGGGCATCCAGCGTAAAAACATTTGCCAAATCAAACATGCGGAGGATCCGCTGTGGCGACCCCTAACGGGAGAAGCCGAAAGAAAGTTTAATAGATGCAGGATGCAGTTAGCATTGTCCTGCTCAGATATGCAAGGCCTTCCCTGGAGAGAGAGAAAAAACAAACAAACAAAAAAAAAACATTTTCTGGGTGGAAGCATTTGTTGCTCTATAACATGTATATACCGTTCAGTGGCCACCCTCGTGATCACCTTTAAAGATACGTTTTACAGTTCTGTTGACTCAGCTTTGAGAACTGGCACAGGATATGATGTCTGCCTACATCACCACCATAGCACTTTTCATTTGTTTTTGCTCCCGTGATATTAGTATCTTTGATTTATATGAAATCGATCAATAAATAAACTTGAGCGATTGAGACTTTTAGAAGTCTAGTTAATGTATGTGCTGCATGTTGAGCAGCCCAGTTAGTACATCATTTGAATCTACGTGTGTTTCAAATTCAACAACGGGCTAATTCTCAGCTCTGCTGTTCACGCTACAGAAATGGCTTCAGGCGACAGATTTGCCCAAAGACGTCTACCAGCACCTGGCTTGCTACGTGCCCAAAATCTACTGCCTTGGGCCCAACCTGAACCCTCAGAGCGAGGACCTGCTGGCCCAATTGCTGCTGCAGGCACCAATGGAGTGGTACCTGTGTGGAGAAGAGCCTTCAACTGGGCTGGCTAAGCTCGAGCAGAACAACCAGCCTTCCCAGCTGTGTGGTCACGTCTTTAAAGTGGGGGAACCCACGTACTCCTGCAGGTAGGAGACCACTTCAGATGTATTTTTTTTTATTTTTTTTTTATTTTTTTAAGCTGGAAGCTTGCCAACTTTTTTTTTTTTTTTTTTTTTTTTTTGAGAAATATACCAAATAGTACAGATTAGGGGTGGACGCTGTATCGGTTTGTACGTGACTACCGGTATTATGTTGTGCCATGATACGGATTTTGCTATACAGAGGATGCAAATTTACAAATTCTAAATTAGTCCAACTCTTTACTGCGCAGGCATTAGTAATCATCCAAAGAGCATTATAACAGTCCAACTTATTAGAGCACAAACCACCTAGTCAAACACACACCAGCAACAAACTAGTTTGCGAACTAACGAGATTTAACGTTCGGCACGGCAAAAGGGAACAAGACGACCGTCACGTTGAAAAGCTCGAGGAAGAATTGGTTAAAAAGAAAGGGGGCTCCTCTGCTGTATGGAACTGGTTTGGGTTGCCAATCTGGCAACATCGACCAATACTATGCATGTGGTGTCGCCGTGTTGTTGTAGCCAAAGATGGAAACCCCAGCAATCTTTTTAACCACTTGAAAACCATACAAGTTCCTGAATATGAAGAACGCTCCCAAAATGCATGCAACAGATATTCCCGCCCGAAAACGAACACAGCTTCCACTCAGCAATCACAAAATCTTTATTCTCTGCCGCTACTCCTTATGACGAGACGAGCAAGAAAATGGAAAGCCATAAGTGAAATAGCGCATCACACGGTGAAGGACATGGTACCCATTAAAACTATGGAGAAGGAAAGTTTCAGAATCTAGAAATTTGAAGTCAGAACGTCCTATAGAAGTGTCCAAAGTCACAGCAAATACACAGCCTTTTAATACTCTTTCTTACAGCATGGATAACACTTTTTTTTTTTTCTTTTTTTTTTTTTTTTCCCCCGTTTCTTCAACGGTTACCTCATCTTCCACCATTATCTTCAAGATTTTCATTGCTTTTCATTATAATGACATAATGGTGGCAAGTCCCATCCATCTTTTTTTTTTATTAAAATTTTTTTTGTATAAATTAGGCTGGTTTGTGCTCTAAAACGTTGGACTGTTTTAATGCTCTGTGGATGATCAATCACCTGTCAATCACCTTCAAACATGTCATGCATCTGCACCTGCTAGAGACAAATACTTTCGCACATTTGCACACATTAATCACTTACTGTGGATATACCGATTATAATTAATTGTCGAGAAAGTTTAAAACACACCTTTAGCCTGTATTTTTTTTAAAAAAAAGGTAAACTAAAATGTAATTCAAATTTTTTTTTACAGACACGATTATTTGTTTGTTGCTAATTGGCAACAGAGGTTAAATTGAGAACTGCAGCTTTTCTTAGACTCTGAGGCTGCTGGTCATCCTTACTGATGAATGATAGGTTGTTATTAGGTTAAGTGATTCAGGGCAGATTTCTGTAAGCCTGCTGGAAGGCCAGAGCATGCGGCACGTCTGTTCTGCTGACTGAACTCGAGGAACTAATGGTTATGATGACTCAGCACACATTACTCATACCCATCTGCATATTTCATTATTAGAACATTAGTCTTGTTTGGTCAGTTGTATTACAGTGAAAATACCAAATGTTTTGCCATCATTTCAACGTTTATGCTACAGTTAATGGCTAAAATTGAATTTGTAGTTTTATTATGTAAACCTGGTTATTAATGTAACAATCTCAGTTAACCTATTCAGTTAAATAAATGTAAAATCGATCCTTGTTCTGTGTTAATGTTAACCGAGGCAAATTGAACACTGGCGTTTTAAGAAAATGCATGCATTTTTGATGTCTAAAAATGTTTGTATTCATTTCTCCTTTTTTTTTTTTTTTTTTTAGGGAATGTGCAGCAGACCCAACGTGTGTGCTGTGCATGCAGTGCTTTTTAGGCAGTGTGCATAAGGAGCATCGTTACAGAGTAAGCGCAGACACGCCTGAGCGCACTCATCGCTTTCTGGCTTCCTGTGGAATCTCTGTTTCTGAGAGTTCCGAATGGAAGATCATTATTTAGAACAGTGTGTGCTGGCTGTGCAGGAGTCAAATGTTTCTATGTGCAAAATGTGACTCGGTTAACACGTGTCTTGGCTTAAGGTTTGCTCTACACACAACGAGGAGGCCAGCAGTGAAGCAATGCTTGCGAATTCTTAAAGACCCCTCTAGTATAATCACTCTGCATTGAAACCATGTCTCCTGTAAGCGGAGTATCTCCTGCACCAGTCGCCACATGTCTGTTCCAGGCTGAGCGTGTGTGAAAATGTCACTTCCTTAATTTGGTTAACGTGACCCTGCCCTAAACGGCAATCTACTGTGTCTGATTCCTTGAGAGTCCTGATCCAGCCGGACCGGTCCTTGACACATGACTCTTTCTCTCCCTCTCTTTTTAGATGACAACCTCTGGGGGAGGGGGGTTCTGTGACTGCGGAGATACAGAAGCATGGAAGAAGGGTTTTTACTGTCAGAAACATGAGCCCAACCTCGGTGACTCCACTCAGGAGGTCAAACACCAGTTTGTCTTTTAGCTTATATCTGAAGCACTTATAAGAGCACAGTTATAGGGATACAAGTGGCTTAAGACGTTAGTTAAAAATCCATGTTGCTTAGTAGTACGTTCCAAGTCACACAAATAAACTAATGGCATGAGCAGCTCATTTTTATTTCGGCAACTTTAAAAATAAAGATCATAAATAAGACCAATAACCATGCCATGAGTTTGTGACTTTCAGTTTTTGTAAATTCAGCACAAAGTTTTAGAACTTTTTTGGTTCTATGTAAATTGAAGTGTTAGGTTGTGAATTTGCTACATTTGAGTTGCCACCTCATATTTCTTTGACACTGAAATTCAATCCCACTTATTTCAGGATCCCCTTGCCAGTTTCTCTGCAGACATGATTGCCCGCACTTATAATATCTTTTCGATCCTCCTGAAATATGCTGTGGATATGCTCACATGGGACAAGGAGGATGAGCTCCCCCTAGGCCTTGAACCACCGTATGTACAAACACCAAACATTATTTGCTGCTGCTTCTTTTTCTTGTTTTAAATTTTTTTTTTTTTAATTTTAAATCAGCCTGACATTTGCACTTAAAAGCATTTATTGTAAAGTGGATATGCTTTCTTTTTTGCAGAGAGCGTGGAGACACCTATTACTGCATGCTGTTTAACGACGAGGTGCATACTTATGAGCAGGTCATATACACTCTACAGAAAGCTGTGAACTGCACACAGAAAGAGGCTGTCAGCTTTGCTACCACAGTGGACAGAGATGTAAGATTCTTCTCTATTCATGACTAACACTGTAGTTAGTAGAGGTCGACCGATTCATCGGTTTTGCTGATTAATTGGCACCGATAGTTGATTGCTGAAACTATCATCTATCAGCAAAAAAGTTTTTCCGGTTACCGGTCACTAGAGCGACCTCTAGAGGTGAATCACTGACACCACATGCTGTTTTTTTTTTTTTTACACATGCGACTGCGCACTGAACAGAGAGCGCTATATTATATTTCTTAACTATAGAACCATAGACTTTGTTCTGGGTGCATTCTCAACTTTCTCTTGTGTGAATATTGTGTTAAATTAGGCATGAAACATTTTTTTAAGGGCTGAAATAAGCGATTGCCTGAGGTCTGGGAGCGGATTAATTGCTTTTACATTAATTCTTATGGGAAAATTAACATGCCCACATATGGGAACACGAGCGGTTTTCAGGAATGAACTAATCTTGTACACTGGGGTTCCACAGTGTAAATATTATATTCCGATTTTTTCAAATTTTCAAATTTTTATGATGCAGTACTTTTTTTTTTTTTTTTTTTGTAATTAAAGTTCTAAACAATTTTACATGGTGTCTTATTTATTTATTTATTTTATTTTTTAAATCTTGTATTCTTTTACAAAAAATATTAGTTGATTAATCGGTTATCGATTAACTGTTTCCCCACAAACCATTATTATTGACGCACCACCAGCTAAACTCTGGACCACTATGGGGTCTCATTTAAAAATGTGCCGTACGCACAAAACGCGGATGGAAATGTGCGTACGCCTCTTTTCCTCGCTTTCTGTTGCAACGTTGTGCTTACGTAGGGCTCAGAGTTTACTTACGCACCTCCTCCAGTCAAAAAGTAGAATGCAGAATGAAAAATAGAGGAACGGAGAGAAAACAGCAAGGGGCGAGGAGAAGATTCAGGCCAAAGAACACAAGTTTCCAAAGTTTGGGATCATTTCAAACTAAAACATAAAGAACAAACCATACAGTGCGTTTACCTTTTTGAAAGTCATTTGAAATTGATTTTTTTATTTATTTGTTTTTGCATTTTTATGTAACATGGCAATTAAATGGCCAAAATGGGTTTAGTTTTCACAGATTGCAATTTCAGCCAAAAAAAACCCTTAATTTTTCTAAAAAGGAAAAAAAAATACTTGTTCATTTTAAGAGACCTGATTTATTTAGTATTGCGCTTTAATTAAGAAAAAGTTCTTATCAAATTGATGGACTTATCAGTAGAATAATCGATTACTAAAATAATCTATAGCTGCAGACCTAATCGGTCGACCTCTAGTAATTAGGATTGCATGAATAGTGATGAAAAAAGAATTGTGTTCTTTTGGCTCTTATAATGGCATGCAGTGGGTAAACCTTGAAAAAAATGTTGCTTAAAAAAAAGTCATGGTTTAGAAAGCCCATTATTTTCTCATATGTTTAAAAGCGAGCCATTTTAACAGCTGGTTAAATAATTAGTCATTACTGTTCTGCTCGGAGCAGCTCATTTGTAGGGGAAAATCAGTAATGATAAATGTTCTGTATTTGTAATGCATCATAGGAATGTTTTTGAAAGAGGTGACGTGCAACCATAATTTACCCGCCTCATTAATGTAATACAGTTAGCCTTTATTTATTCAGTGTTTGGGGATATCTTAATATTCAAGCCACAATATTCAACTTTTTATGCACACGTGTTCCGTATAGACATGATGCAAGTTTTCGGGTAATTTCCTAAATTGATCTTAGTTTAAATTCTCCCCTATTTTCTTGCGTAAACTCTGTACCCAAGGTGTGTGAGATCATGTGGTTCAGCATCTACAGCCATTGGTTACAGCAAATGAGGAGTAGTCTGATTTCTAGAATAGTTGCATGAGAACGCATGCTGCAGAAGGTCCATTTAAAGTCTTTTGTTTTTTCCTCTGCAATCCCCTGCCTCTGCCCCCAGCTTAATATTTCTGTACCAGATCCTCAGTTCTTTGTTGTGTGTTTTGGTTTTTCAGGGGCGGAAGTCTGTGCGTTATGGGGATTTTCAGTTTTGTGAACAGGCCAAGTCTGTCATTGTGGTAAGTTGTGTGTTAGTGTTTCAAATTTATTTGCCTCACTCTTGTAGACATGCCTGTAGTTTCTGTACTGTAATACGTTTGTGTAAAAAGTATCTAAACTGCGTTTCTGCAGCGGAACACAAGTCGTCAGTCGAAGCCCTTGCGAGTTCAGGTCATGCACTCCTCAGTGGTCGCACACCAGTGTTTTGCTCTCAAAGCACTCTCCTGGCTTGGCTATATCATCAGATACTCAGGTTTCTGCCTAATACTAATCTATTGCATTCTTGTACACCCTGAAGCTTTATTTTAATACAATACGCACATTTGGATTGATGCACAAAACCTCTGCTTTTTTGAGTCTTTAGTATGTCACTTGTACGCAGGTTTATGTAACAATCAGTTTTCTTTCTTCTAGATGCCCTGAGGAGAATCCTGTGCCAAGTAGGGCTACAGAATGGCCCTGATGGAGAGAACTCCCTTGTGGACACTTTAATGCTCTGTGACTCCAAAATGTGGAAAGGTGTGTGTGTGTGTGTGTTTGTGTGTGTGTGTGTGTGTGTGTGTGTGTGTATTTTTTTTAGGTTTATTATAATTCATTTAAAGGGTTTTAAATAAAAAACTCTTATTTCCTTTAGGTGCAAGGAATGTGTACCACCAGCTATTCATGAGCAGTCTGCTTATGGATTTGAAGTATAAAAAGCTTTTTGCTATTCAGTTTGCCAAGGTAAGATATCTAGTCCCTTTTGATTGCATTATAAACAACCCAAGGTTTTTTTTTTTTTTTTTTGGTTTGTTAGTTCAGTCTCCCCCTAAATACAAAATATTTTGTATAATCACATTTTATATATATATATATATATATATATATATATAAAATGTATGTATAAAAAATTCACACACCCATCACATTTAGAAATAAAATTTGGATATATTTTATAGTAGTCAATCTGCAGTACAGATTTCCTGTTCTCTGAAAATAACTCCTTTAGCCATTATTGTCTATATAACTGTCAACAAAAACTGAGTTCACCCTAAGTGAACATGCCAAAACTGTGTCCAAATCTCAATATTTTGTGTGACTGAACTTTTTTGATGGCCCCTTGCGAGGTCCGTTCCGATTGGAACCCGTCTCGGAAAACCTCTGTATGACCCCGGCCGCTGTACTGTAACTCAGTTTCAGGGTGTTACTGATCATCTTATAGCCTTAACCATCTTTGTGGAGAGCAACAGTTCTAATTCTCAAATCCTCAGAGTCTTTGCCATGAGGTTCCATGATGAACATTCAATGGTCAGTTTGAGAGAATTGTATTTGAAGCACCAAATTTTAACTGCTCTAATACAAGATACACAAATGTGTATGGTCCTGTCAAGCAGACAAAGATATGACCATGATGAATAGGACATGTGACTTTGCATGGTTGCATGACATACAGCTGTTATCACTTAGGGCGAACTCATTTTTTTTCGCCAGCTATTTCTACAACAATGTGTGTGTGTTGATTTATTATCAGAGGACAGTAAATCTATACAAGTAAGTCTATATGAGCTACACATTGACTACTCTAAAATATGTCCAAGTTTCATTTCTATAGTATTATATTCTACTACAATGGTTGCTGAAATGTGAGGGGTGTGTGTGTGTGTGTGCGCATACATATATATATATATACATACACTTGCAATTATGCCAGACAGTGTTTACCACTTGGTGTTTTTATTTTTTAATTGTTTATCTGAATTGTCTCATGTTTATGGTTTCAATCATGTGTCAAACTTGCTTTCGGTGATTTTGATATTATGGCAGACATGATGATTTGTGTAAATTAACAGATTTTTGCCCATGAATAAAAGTAAGAGATTTCACAAGGATTGTTTGTATAGTGTACCATCATAGTCCATTTACTTCTGCTGCAATAGCTCACATTAGCATTGCTTTTTCTGGCTCTAGTAGTTCCCCACAGTCTCTGCCCTCCCTACCTCAGTTTCAGGCTATTGCTCAATAGGTCACAGAACTGCACAGCATAGGATGTGTTTCTCCTAATAATGTAAGAGGAACTGTAGAATACACACTGTAGAATACACACTTACAATACCAATATAATCCCGTGCCAATTTGGCAGTTTATTATATTGCCCTGTGGATGTTTAAACAATACTTCTGGCGGTTCTACTTTTAGCTCTCACCTTCCTTTTGTACGATAGTCTGTACCTCTGGTTTAAACACCGGGTATAAGTGAAGGGTGAGGTGTCCCCTGACCTCTGACCCAGAAGATGAATGTGCCCCCATCCCCTTTCCCTTGTCGTAGAATTACCAGCGCCTTCAGACAGATTTTATGGAGGATGATCACGAGCGCTTAGTGTCAGTGACCTCTCTGTCTGTGCAACTCTTCACCGTCCCCACCCTGGTGAGTACCTCAACCCCAAACACTCGTTTTCTCTTTCTTCTGTCTCTCTCCTCTCCTCCGCCTGCCCTGCTGCTCCTGGCAGAACTATGAGTGCTTGCAGAGTGACTACGTGAAAGACGACCATGACCGAGAGTTCTCCATTACTGACCTGTCAGTGCAAATTTTCACCGTGCCTTCCCTGGTGAGTACAGGAAGACTTCAGAAAGACTGCTCCAAGTGATAGTTGTTTTGTTTATTCATTCTTTTGGGTCTGTGTTTCCCACACACATAAAAATAACCTCGGTAGCGGGTATCTGCATTAAACTGCATTAGTCACAACCAATTTAGAAACAAGGCATAACAATTTCTGAGAATATGCAAGTAAATGACTTAATAAATTTTTTAATAAATATAAATGCGGTTGCAGGGAGAAGAGGTGGTGAAGGTGGATGAGTTTAAGTACCTGGGGTTAACAGTGCAATGTAATGGAGATTGTGTTAGAGAAGTGAAGAAAAGAGTGCAGGCAGGGTGGAGTGGGTGGAGAAGAGTGGCAGGAGTGATTTGTGATAGTAGGGTATCTGCAAGAATGAAAGGGAAAGTTTATAGGACCGTGGTGAGACCTGCGATGTTGTATGGATTAGAGACAGTGGCATTGAGTAAAAGACAGGAGGTGGAGCTGGAGGTAGTAGAGCTGAATATTTTGAGGTTTTTGTTGGGAGTGACAGGAATGGACAGGATTAGAAATTAGTTTGTTAGAGGGACAGAAAACTAAATTCACTGGAGAGCTTTTTCGGGAAGGAAAGAGCAAACGATTGGGACAGCAGAATGGTCAAAGACTGGCAGCAAAAAGAAAGCTGCGTTAAAAGTAACTACCTAAGTTACGGGTTCATCGCAACAGCTGATAAACAAGCTCCACACCCGCTATGCATAATTTGCAGTGACTGACAAGCTAATGAAGCCATGAAACCCTCAGAACTGCTTCGCCGCATTGAGAAAAAACACCCTGCGTTAAAAGACAAGCCCTTGGAATTTTTTGAAAGAATAAAACGTGAACATGAAGGACAAAAACAGTTATTAAAGGCCACCACTTCAAGAAATGTGTCTCGGTTGAAAGCATCATCCTTAGTTGCGGACCAGACTGCTAAAGCTAAGAAGCCCTTTACTAATAGGGAAGAATTGATTCTGCCTGCTACTAAGGACATTTGCAGTGAACTTTTTGGAGAGGCTGCGGTAAAAAAGGTAGCAAATGTCCCCCTTTCGCACCATAACAAGAAGAATTGATGAAATAGCGGAGGACATTGAGGCACAGTTGTTTAGAGATGATGATGAATATATGGTGAATTGATATGATAGTGCAGAATTATTGTAATTGCCAAATATAAAGTGTAATTGTTGCATTCAGATTACATACTATAAACTGACAAAGGTTTTTATCAGTTCCCTATACTATACCACTGTACAGTGTCCAGGGAAATCCCCAGGACTGAGCTGGCCTTCCTGATCATCCAAAAATACTATGATTTATTATGGCTGTAATGTTCCTATTATTGTTTTTTCACAAGACTTTACTAAATTAACTCAGTTTGTGTGAAAAGACTGTTACTCTTAACACACCAGTCTATTAATAGAATGATATTAATGAGTCAAACACTGATATCTATTACAAATGATCATGAGCCCAAAAGCGTAAAAGAAACATCAAACAAATCAGGCCACGGGTGTTGTGGCGAGTTAGTCAGGAGTGTCTTCCATCTTTTATTCCTTAAAATGTTCTGCTTTCTGCTGTACTCGTGCTGAACTGTGCTGCTAGGTGGCACCAGCATAATCAACACAAGGTCAAAACGGAGCATGAGCTCGACCCTGATTGGTGGATTGCTGCGTGCCTGACCAGTTTAGTTTTTATCCAATCATTAATCACAAGGAACGACTGATTGTAGTAATGTAGTTGAGAAAAAAAGTACAATATTTGACTTTGAAATGTAGTAGATTTAAAGTAAAAGTCTCCCCAGATGGAAACACTTGAGTAAAGTACAGATACGTGAAAAAGCTACTTAATTACAGTAACGAATTACATTTACTTTATTACTGTCCACCACTGGTAATTATAGAGCGGAATACATTGGTTAAAGTGGCAGTGTCAATTCCAGCAGCAACTTTAGGGAAAACATTTATTTGGTGGGTTGAATGAGGCGTACCGACTTTTTACTGATGATTGGAATTTTGTTATAATGTGGATCACTAGTAAATGTAGAAGTAATATGGAGACGGATTAACCCTTCATGCTGACCGCCAACGGGAGCAGCCGAAAGAAGAAGGATCACTACATGACATACTGATTAACTTGACTGTTATTTCCATTGCCGCAGGCACGGATGCTGATCACCGAGGAGAACCTGATGACCACAATCATCCGCACTTTCGTTGATCACCTGAGACATCGAGACTTGCAGGGACGATTTCAGTTTGAGCGCTACACCGCACAACAGGCCTTTAAATTCCGCAGGGTCCAGAGTCTTATAGGAGACCTCAAGTAAGACGGGGCAAAAAAGGCCGAATGCGTGAATTCTGTACATGAATTTTAATTTACACAGCTGAACGTGTGCATGTTTGTTTACTTTGAAAACAGTGGTACATGACTTGTCCTTGTATAACAATTTCAAACTTTTCTCCCCTCAGATATGTCCTGATTAGCCGTCCAACGGAGTGGGTCGACAAACTCAGGGAGAAGTTTCTGGAAGGACTCGATGCTTTCTTGGAGCTGCTCAAGTGCATGCAGGTAATTACAAGTTTGTTTAAGCAATGCATACTTGCAGTTAAAGTTATAATGATTATGCCGAATGCGGTTGTGTAACGAGTGGTTTGGGATTTCTGTAGGGTATGGACCCAGTGGTACGACAGGTGGGCCAACACATCGAGATGGAACCGGAGTGGGAGGCAGCCTTCACGTTACAGATGAAGCTCACACACATTATCTCAATGATGCAGGAGTGGTGTGCCAGTGATGTGAGTACTAACTAGTAATCGTATATTACAATAAAGCTGGTTGTATATTTAAGACTAGAGCCTTCGGTATACTCCTAAATCTCTTATTTTTCATGAAAAGTGTTGTTTCATCACCTCTTACAGAAAATAAATCTAGACCAGTGAAGAATATAAGCTGACTTGATCATTTGTAAAACCACATATGTTCATTCAGGGAGATTTTGGAACTTGGAGTTGGTGACCCTGGGGTGTCGGTGATCGTTTGGAACCAGTGCATGCAGTGGAACCCTTTGTCATTAGTTATAATGGAGCGTGAAGTGGTGCGCAATAAGCTTTCGCGGTAAAATGCGTTTTTATAAGAATGGTGGTAATGCGAGTGCCGCACAAAGACAAATCTGTCACGATCGTGTCCCGTCTGCCAATGCTATTACAACACAGATGCGTCATCAGCTCGAACAGCCGCAATATTCGCTGGTGCGGGTGCCGATCAAACACTACGTGGGGACTTTGACGCTGAACCTGTTTCTTTGAAATCAGGGACCTGATAATGACATCCTAACCGGTAAAGACGTCAAAGTTCCCTTCGCGCAGGTTTTGACCGCGTACGCCTGTTGCACACCACTCCACTGCTCCATTATAACGAACGATAAGTTTTTAACACTGGTTCCTAATACTGAGTTTGAAACACAGAGTTCCAACACTGGTTCCAGTGCAAACAATTGCACCGGTTCCAAATGATTGCCGATGTCCCAGGGTCACCAACTTCTAGTTCCAACATTGCCACCAAGTATGTCTGAATGCAGTCGTAAAACGAATTTCAGTGGTCAGGTACCAACTCAGACATTTGAAGTGTGGGACTTCTAAGACACACCCAACAGTCTGCTTTTAGATTCAGATGTGTTCATACTGAGCCAGTTATTTGTTATCTGTTTCCAGGAACGGGTGCTAATTGAAGCCTATAAGAAGTGCCTAACAGTTTTGACCCACTGCCACAGCGGTTTTACTGATGGCGAGCAGCCCATCACTCTCAGCATGTGTGGCCACTCAGTGGACACCATCCGCTACTGTGTCTCACAGGAGAAAGTCAGCATTCACCTACCCGTGTCTAGATTGCTGGCAGGTAGGGGAAATAAGACTGTGCACGGTTTAGCTGTTTTTTTTCTTCAGATTTTATGCTTATGATTGTATGCCTTTTTTTTTTTTCTTTTTTTTTTCTTTTTTTAAGGACTTCATGCTCTCCTTAGCAAAACAGAAGTGGCATACAGGTTCCCTGAACAGCTACCTCTGGTAAGTCAGAATGTCAGTTAGTTGGTGTGTGTCTTTTGTGAGTGAATATTTGCACCAACAAATGTTATGTGGTGATCTTTTTTTTTTTTACACAGAGTGAACTGAGCCCTCCCATGGTGATTGAGCACCCACTTCGCTGCCTGGTTCTCTGTGCTCAGGTGCATGCTGGGATGTGGAGGAGAAATGGCTTCTCGTTAGTCAATCAGGTATGCTTTTAAATAATAATAATAAATGTACACTGTTAAACACTGAAATCTAAAACATGAATCACCCCATTATTATTATTAATAATTTATTAAAAGATTTTTTTAAAACAGATCTACTACTACCACAATGTGAAATGCAGGCTTGAGATGTTCGATAAGGATCTCATGATGCTACAGGTTGGTATTTATTTTAATATATACTGTCTAACGGGTTGATCTGGTTGATGATCCTCTGACACATGATTATGGTGCGTTGTAAATAGGCAGGGGCTTCCATGATGGATCCCAACCACTTTCTGATGATTGTGCTCAGTCGTTTTGAGCTCTTCCATATCTTCAGTTCAGCAGACTGCAGGAAGAGATACAACAGAGAGAATGCCAACAAGGTGTGTGGCGTTATATTATTATGATTGCGTCTCGGAGTAATCTGCATTTTCTCGTTGTTTCTTACAGTGATTTTCTGTTCCAGGATGTAGTTCAGCAGAACAGCACTTTAATAGAAGAGATGCTGCACCTCATTATAATGGTTGTTGGTAAGTGCAGACTGTATTCTGGAGCACTTGGGAGGGCATTTTCGTGTACTGCATTATATTTGTAATAATAAACACCCAGAAAGGAATTTGTGCCTAACAATTGTGTGACTTTTCTTACTACATTGCCTATATATGAGGTGGTATCAAAACGTTTCAAGTTTAGCTCTGTTTATAAGGAAGTACTCTAAAATAGTCTGCTTGCACAGCAATACAGCGCTCCCACAGTTCCTGCCACTTCTGGAATGTGTCCTGGATGTCTTCTTTTTCCCCGCAATGGGATCATCAACTTGGGGAAGAGGGCGAAGTCCGCTCCTGAAGCGCGGGTGCTCGTTGCAGCGGCACCGTTTGTCAAACGTCTCCGTGGCAGATTTGCCCAGTTTCATGCAGAATTTCACGCTTGCTCTTTGTTCTCACTTGCTGTCCATGATGAAATCGCAGACGTGGTCGAAGCACTATTAGTCTCAAAAAATTTTTTTTATACCACCTCATACCTGTATCGCAATGCATTTATTGATGCTTTAAAAAAAAAAAAAAAATTTTATAAGTCACTGGATAACGGTGTCCTCCAAATGATTTCAATGCACGTAAATGTTTGTATTCTAGGTGAACGCTTTATACCAGGCATTGGGCACGTCGCAAGCTGTGACGAACTAAAGCGAGAGATCATTCATCAGCTTTGTATTCGTCCAATGGCTCACAGTGAGCTGGTCAAAGCCTTGCCTGAAAATGTGAGTACACTTGCACATAGAACTATTCAATTCCTTGTAGATTTTCTGTGTGCTGGCTTTCAGTTATATTATATTTGAATTCTACGTATGTGTTGGAAAGGCTGTAAAAGTCTGTTTTTTCCCTTTAGGAGAATAAAGAAACAGGACTGGAGAGAGTCATTGATAGTGTTGCATTGTTTAAGTAAGTGTCCCTCTCATTCAACATCCAGGCTTGATGCCATATTATAAAGTAAACCTTTACCTGGAACTCATTTTCTTTTTTTACTTGCGTTGACTGTGTTTAACAGGAAGCCAGGAGTGACTGGTAGAGGATTGTATGAACTCCGTGCAGAATGTGCCAAACAGTTCAACCTCTATTTTTACCATTACTCCAGAGCTGATCAGTCCAAGGTACGTAATCTTAATCAAACATTGTCAGAACCCAAAGCCCGTCTCTGAGAAGACACATTCCCAGACTTCACCTTAGATTAGTTACTCACATACCTAATACTATTAAAATGTATACTTTAAATAACAAATGAGTAAACAAATAACGTAGTGTTCCAACCGTGGATGAGGAGGAGCAAAAGGCTTCATTGCATTCAAACCGCACGTCTTAAAAAAGCTCTTCCAAAGGCACTTCTCCAATGGCACAAGCCAGCAGTAGCATACAAGTGCAATTTCAAATAGTTTTTAAAGTCTCGTTGACCTCATTTACAATATATATTAGATTCAACTTTATTGTCATTACACATGTACAAGTACAAGGCAGCGAAATGCAGTTTGGGTCTAACCAGAGTGCAATATCAGCAAGTGCAGGATATACAGTGTTTACATGATTTACATAAATTAAATAAAATGGTATTATAGGACTATAAACAGTAATTTACAGATGTGTATGTACTATGAATATAATGTACAGATGAGTATATATGTACTATGAACATAATATACAGATGGCTATTACTATAAACAGAAATTTACAGAAGGATGTGAACGGTGAACATAATATATTGCTATTACTATAAACAGAAAACGGGTATATATACAATGGTAATTAGGTATTGGTGAGCAGCAATGCAAAGAAGAGTAAGTGTGCAAATGAGCATAGTTTTGTGTAAACAGTCCATTAGTGCAATAACAAAGTGTGAGGTAAGAAATGACCAAGTGTACAAGTAAATATATGTTTGTGTAGACAGTGTATGAAGGGCAGTAGGATCAGCGAGGGGCAGAGTTCACTAAAGGGACAGCTCTAGGAAAAACGCAGACAGCGTTTCTTCCGGAAGTCCTCCATGGCTGGGAGTGGAGTCCCTGTGATGCGCTGGGCGGTTTTCACCACCCGCTGCAGTGCCTTGCGCTCTGCAACAGAGCAGCTCCTATGTTCTATTGCGCAGCGGTCTAAGTTCACCAGGATATCCAGGGAGAGCTGATTTTTCCTTAGTGTCCTCAGGAAAAAGAGGCGCTGGTGAGCCTTCTTGACCAGGCTGGAGGTGTTGGTAGTCCAGGACAGGTCTGCCGAGATGTGGATCCCCAGGAACTTGAAACTGGAGACGCGCTCAACAGCCATCCCATTTATGTGGGTGGTGTCGTGTGCCTCTTGTCTCTTTCCTGAAGTCCACAATGAGCTCCTTTGTCTTGGAGGTGTTAAGGAGCAGGTTATTGTTATTGCACCATGTGGCTAGGTGCTGGATCTCCCCCCTGTAGGCAGTCTCATCACTGTTGGTGATGAAACCGATCACGGTAGTGTCATCTGCAAACTTGATGATGGAGTTAGATCCATTCACAGGCCTGCAGTCGGAGGTGAAGAGGGAGTAGAGGAACGGGCTCAGCACACAGCCCTGTGGTACATCAGTGTTGAGTGTGATGGTATTGGAGCAGATGGAGCCAGATCGAACCTTCTTGGGTCTGTTGGTCAGAAAGTCCATAATCCAGTTGCAGGTGGATGTGTTAATGCCCAGATCTACAAGTTTGGCTATTAACTTGGATGGAATGATGGTATTAAATGCTGAGCTGAAGTCAACAAACAGCATACGTGCATAAGTGTTCTTATTGTCCAGTGCCATGGAAACTGCATCTTCTGTGCTCCTATTGCTGCGGTAGGCAAACTGGTGAGAGTCCAATATGGATGGTAGAGAGTCCTTCAGGTGTGCCAGGACTAGCCGCTCAAAGCACTTCATGACAATGGGTGTCAGTGCTACATGGCGGTAGTCGTTCAGGCACATTGGGTTGGAGTGTTTTGGCACTGGCACAATGGAGGTGCATTTAAAGCAAGTAGGAACAGCTGCTTGGGCAAGAGACAGGTTGAAGATGTCATTAAAGACCCCAGCGAGCTGCTCAGCACATGTCCTGAGTACGCGTCCAGGGATGTTGTCTGGTCCAGCGGCTTTGTGTGCGCTGATCCGGCTCAGTGCATTGCAGACGTCTGTGGAGGAGAGTGTGATTGTAGAGTGATCAGCCGAGAGTTTGAGCTTGGTGGCAGTTTCTCTGTTGTCTCTCTCAAAGCGAGCATAAAAGTCATTAAGCTCATTCAAGAAGAGGACATCAGTGGCTGCGGGGGTGGAGTGGGAGGATTTGTAATCACTGATGGCCTGGATGCCTTGCCACATGCGTCAGGGGTCAGAGTTGGAAAAATGCTCCTTTATCTTTTGCTTGTAGCATTGCTTGGCCTCTTTGATGCCCCTCTTCAGGTTAGCTCTGGATGTGCTGTAGACCTGAGCCTGACCTGAAGGCAGTAGTGCGTGCCTTCAACAGGAGGCGCACCTCCTTGTTCATCCATGGCTTCTGATTTGGGTATGTGATCTGTTTCTGAGTAGTAACACTGTCTATGGTGGTACTGATGTAATCCAGTACAGAGGAGGTGTAGCAGTCGATGTCCGTGTGAGTGTCACTGCTGGCCTGAGAAGCAAATGTACTTCAGTCTGTGTGTAAAAACCTTTCCTGAAGTGTGAAATCTGCCTCTGCGGGCCACACCTTGATGGTTCTCACTGATGGCTTCACCCGATTGATGAGGGGTGCATATTTGGGGGTGAGGAACAAAGAACGGTGATCTGACTGTCCCAGGTACGGGAGGGGGGTTGCAACGTAAGCTCCAGCCATGTTTGTGTATACATGGTCTAAGGTTTTGTTCCCTCTGGTGTGACAGGAAACATGCTGGTAAAATTTGGGGAGCACTGCCTTTTAAATTTGAGTGATTAAAAATCTCCCGTAACAATAAACGCAGCTTCTGGATGAACAGTCCAGATGGCCGCATAAAGTTCTTTCATAGCAAGCTTGGCGTCAGCATCGGGGGGAATGTAAGCTGCTGTAATAATGGTGGAAGTGAACTCCCGCTGTAGATAAAAACGGTCTACATTTAACCATGAGAAACAGGTTAGCTGAATAATGTCTCTCAACAATAAGTTTGTGTGTCGTCCCGCTAGCTCAATAGCGTTGTCCGGAATGCC